>CM065727.1:8675078-8735078 GCA_033310375.1 Conus canariensis
GAAGCTGCTGACATTTTTATTGAAAATGTAGAATTAAGACAGTTAGAAGAAAATGATGCAGTAATATGTGAAGGTATAGTGACATTAGAAGAGACAACATCTGCTCTAAAGAAGATGAAAAATGGCTCTGCTCCAGGAAGCGATGGCTTAACAACCGAGTTTTATAAGTTTTTTTGGTCAAAATTAGGTAATGTTGTCACTAACTCTTTTATTGAATCCTTTAACAGAGGAAGACTCTCATTTACACAACGGCAAGGCATTATAACCCTTTTTCATAAAGGTAAAGACTTGGATAGGGATAAACTTAATAACTGGAGACCCATTACTCTTACTAATTCTGATTATAAAATTTTGGCAAAGGTACTGTCAGAAAGACTGGGTAAAGTCATTCATAAATTAGTCAACGAAGATCAAGTTGGCTACATAAAAGGAAGAAATATATCAACAGTGCTTAGAACCATTGATGATGTCATCAACTATTTAAATAAAACTGGAAAGGCGGGGTACTTATTAGCTATAGATTATGAAAAAGCCTTTGATTCCATATCAAAAAAATATCTTCTACATGTATTCAAAGTATTAGGATTTGGGACCGATTTCCAAAGATGGGTACAAGTTTTGACAAATGGTAACCAAAGCTGCATCAACCATGGAGGCTGGTTGTCTGAGCCATTTGATGTAACTTGTGGTATAAGGCAGGGCTGTCCCTTTTCCCCATTAGCGTTCGTTTTAGCTGTAGAGCTCTTGGCTGCAAAGATCAGAAAAAGTCAAATAACAGGTATCCAAGTGCCAACAAGGAACCATACAAACGAACAGTACATAAAGATAAAACAACTCGCTGATGATACCACCTTATTCTTAGAAAGCAAAAATGATATGATTGAATCCTTAAATATTCTGAAAGCATTTGAGGCATTCTCTGGTCTTAAGTTAAATATGAATAAGACTAAAGCTATAAGAATGGGTAGGAGAATAAATGAAAACAATCTGCCTTTTTCTATAGTAGAAAGAATAAAAATACTGGGAATTTATTTCGAAAAAGATAAAATGGCTAAGAACATCGAAGAGAACTGGAAGGGCAGAGTTCAAACCATAGAAAAATCAATAAAGAACTGGAGTAAACGAGACATCAGCATTCGTGGCAAAATTACTGTAATTAAATCTTTTTTGATTAGTCAGTTAGTTTTTATAATGCAGTCAATTGGTATTCCCTTTGAAGTCCTGCAGAGAATAAATACGATGTTATATAAATTTGTTTGGCAAAAGAAATGCAGTAATCAGAAAGCATTTGAAAAAGTTAAAAGGAAAGTAATGGAATCAGATTATAATTTAGGAGGTTTAAAAATGGTAAACATTATGGATCTTCAAAACAGTATGTATTTGCAGTGGGCAGGGAAATTGTTCTCTGCAACAGATGAAAATTGGAGTAAGATTCCGAGGTGGCACTTAAATAAAATAATAAATAATGATAGCATATTTAAGCTTAACTGTAATGCAAAACAGCTACAGCAAATTGAACTAATAGACAATGAATTTTGGAGTAATGTAGTCACCATTTATCTGAATAATAAGAGGAAAACCAAATTAGAAGAAGTAAACCCAAGTAACTTTTTAGATCAAATGTTATTCTATAATAATTTGATAAAATATAAAGGCAATATATTATATTTTCAAGAATGGAATGAAAGGGGGATACAGTTAGTTAGAGACATTGTGCACATTGATGAAAATAGATTATTTAATCTTACAGAAGTAGAGACAGTTTTAGGATATCGTAATGCAAATACTATTTTTGAATACAATGCACTGCGAAACGCCCTCCCATTATCTTGGCTGGAATGGATATATGACAACAATATTCCTCTTGACAATGTTTACTCTGCTGACTGCGAAGCCCATCTATTCAATACAAAACCAAAAGAGATAAAGAAGTTACTGGAGCAAAGGAATCCAACTTACATAACTGCAAATGGCAAAGACTTTTGGCGTAGAAAACTTAACTTTGAAATAGACGATCTCGTATGGCTAATACCAAGAACTTCTACAAAAGAGGTTAGGTTGAATGAACTACAATGGAAAATAAACCACAATTTTTACCCTACTAATATTCTTTTGCAAAAAATGAAAGTATCGGAAACAAATAAGTGTGATAACTGTACAGATGAAATCGACTTTATCGAACATTTCTTTTTCTACTGTCCTCCTGTCAACAAATTTTGGAATTATGTAGAAATATTGATCTCATCGAGAATCGGTAAATCCTTAAAACTGTCCTTAACTGACGTACTCTTTGGTGTCAACAGAGATGATATAAGTAAACAGAACACAAAATCGATTAACCATATTATATTAGTAGGGAAAATGTCCATTAGCATAGCACGTAAAACTGAAAAATTGATAGCATTACAAATGATCTTCGATCAACACATAGAACTGAGAAAACGTTACATCAATTTACTTATTGCGTAATTAATAAATAACAGAGTTTAGAAGCACGCTTTTGTGTAACATCGGATACTGGAGTAGCATCTCTTCCAGAAAAAAAAAGAAGACGAAGTATAACAAAAACCACTAGGTAGCCATCAGTTTATGCTGTGGTATTGGTTTAATGTTTATCCGTTTGTTTCGCCTATTTTTCCTGTCTGTGTATGCATAAATTTGTTCCAAATTACACAGGTCATTGCTTATATATCTGTTCATTCCTAGAGTTGTATCTATGTATGGCTTGCCACCACTGTATATATGCATACACACCGCACAAGCCCACTCACGCATGCACAAACACGCTTTCCCACGCGCGCGCGCGCACGCGCACGCACACACACACACGCACGCACACATGCGCGCGCACACACACACTCACACACTCACACACACACACACACACACACACTAACTAAATGCATGAACATACACTGACACACACCTCCCACCCCGACCCCACCTCCCACCTCACACCCCACCTCCCACACACATACACTTATTATCTCGCCTCTTGGCTTTCCTCATGTCTCCCTTTTAGACCCCCTTTTCGCTATAAGGGTAGCATCTCTGGGGAATAGACCAATTTCCGAGATTATATGTGACCCTCGTCTAAGTCTCCTGTATACTTTTGTCATCTTTCCTAGGATCGTCCTTGCATTCTTTTTCGCCCTTCTTCAAGGATGATTACCGGGAATATTAAGTTCAGGAGCGACAGTGATCGGTATTATTATGATCCTAACTACTTTTCTCAGTCGCCATACCTCTCTTCGTTTGATGTGAATTTTAAAACTTCTATAAGCCGATCCTCTTTTTTTTTTTTTTTTTTTTTTGTATGTTTTTCTGTCAGTCTGTCTTTGAGAAAAACTGAAGGAAAAAGTTAAGTAAGCCTTCTGCTTCATTTAAGTGGTTTGCGTTGTATAAGCAGCATATTACAAGCGTGAGAGTTCCAGTACACCACACATTAGAACATTAACAAACCCAGACACTTTGTATCAACTGCTAAAACACTAAAATCAGCAAAAATGTGTCCATTTGTAAGAAAACAAACAGACAATGCATGGTGTGTAAGACACTGGTTGGAGACAAAAAAGGAGGAAAAAAGAAGAGAAGGAAAAAACAAAAGTAGTTGAAATTTTTATTTTTTTTTTTTTGTTCGCTTTTTGTTTTTTTTGGCAGATGAAGAGGACAGTGTTGAGCACCAAAAAATGAAGAGGTGGATTTCGGCCTTAGGGGAAAAAAAACAAAAAAAAACAAACAAAAAAAAAAAAAAAACGTCACCGCCTTAGGTGCTCCATTGATCCGATAACTGATGCCACATATTAAAAAAAAAAAAAAAAAAAAAAAATTTCACCTTTCCAAACAAATGCCTTATCCACTCTTGGTGAGGAACAATGCCGTTACATCGACCGAGAGGAACATTGCCGTTACATCTACCAAGAGGAACACTGCCGTTACACCTACCAAGAGGAACATTGCTGTTCCATCTACCAAGAGGAACATTGCCGTTACATCTACCAAGAGGAACATTGCTATTACATCTACCAATAGGAACATTGCTGTTACATCTACCAAGAGGAACATTGCTGTTACATCTACCAAGAGGAACATTGCCGTTACATCTACCAAGAGCAACATTGCCGTTACATCTACCAAGAGCAACATTGCCGTTACATCTACCAAGAGGAACATTGCCGTTACATCTACCAAGAGGAACATTGCCGTTACATCTACCAAGAGGAACATTGCTGTTACATCTACCAAGAAGAACATTGCCATTACATCTACCAAGAGGAACATTGCTGTTACATCTACCAAGAGGAACATTGCCGTTCCATCAGGATCACCGCCAAAACAGAATGGGGAGGGCAAGGACCTGACTTTACCTCAATCCTGAGGCCAGCCAAAGTGATCGCCCTTAGTGGAGTTCACAATACTCCACCATTTCAGAACTGCCAGTCTTTGTGTCTTTTCCTGTGCCTTTAGCAAGGAGGTGTGAGGGTGTGCTACTGTTCGGACAGGTAAGTATATCGTAAAACTGCATTTTGTAATAAAATTCCTTTTTCTCACAGCTGTCCAAACTAATGCCTGAGTATTGAAAAGACTAGTGGGAGTATGATCACCTGAGACATTGTTTTCATAATTCATGTGAGAGTGTCTCTGTACATCAATGGACATTAGAGGTTACAATAAACATGAACATCAAATATCTAATCATTTTCATCCAAACTTTGCTTTTATTATGTTAATGATGTAAACTCATCAAAGAAAGAAAACAAAATGCAGTATCTGTTTCAAACGTCCAAACGAAAAATCTATAAAGTTGAAAAAAAGTCTTCTGCAGCAAGTTTTGGCACAGACACTTAATGCATCAACACAGATGGAACAAAGAACTGAGGAGAAGAGAAAAACAAAACAAAACAAAACAAAAAACCGTTAACCACTTACCTGAAGACTTTTTGCATATTCTGGGTCAATGGAAGCTACGTCTTGGTAGTTGACAGGTACACCTGAAAATTCAAAATATTGCTGATTATGCACAACATAAACAGGAATTTTCCCACTGAAAGCACTTTTTAAGATATATTCATCTGTCCGAACAAGTGCTTAAATCCTAGACTTACCAGCATGGTTCTGTTAGGTTAAGAAGCCCCCCCCTCCCCCCCCCCCATCAGAAAAAAAACACAAACACAAACGCTGAATGACTAGTCGGATGTGGTGTGGACAATTAAGAGTTTGATAATGCATCAACTCTTATTCTGTATGGTTTCCTTGCTTTGACTAACAGCATAGAACATTGACAAGTGTTCCAAAGATGGGCCTAAACATGCTTAAAAAAAGGCCTGAACAAGTGTAAGGCTTTAGGCTAAACGGCTTAGAATTAAGATGCTTTAGCTGCGTCCTTAAGAGTATGGACATGCAGAGTCAAGTGCAGGTGTATGTGCCTGATCCACATTTGCCTGAGCTGTTCCCTACCTAGGATATGTTTGTAGAAAGATCTGGTGAAGTAGGTGGACAGCAAGTGCCTGTGGAACAACGCCAGCCCCAACAGTCGGCCGGCAAACCTAAAGTAGCTCAGGTGGTCAGGGTTGATGGAGGAGTTACTGCTCGGTTGAAAGGTGCAGCCTGTAACAGTGTGCAGACACACACACACACACACACAAACACACACACACATACATTATGTGCTTGCATTTGCATACAATCATAAACACATACACACACAAAATAAAACTAACACACTTATACAAATGAACAGCACCCATACGCATAATTTCTATCACAGAAACCACAGGATAGCTGTGACCTGGTCCAGGCGTGTCATGCAGACAATAACCACCATTCAGACACCACAGGATAGCTGTGACCTGGTCCAGGCGTGTCATGGACACACACAATAACCACCATTCAGACACCACAGGATAGCTGTGACCTGGTCCAGGCGTGTCATGGACACAGACAATAACCACCATTCAGACACCACAGGATAGCTGTGACCTGGTCCAGGCGTGTCATGGACACAGACAATAACCACCATTCAGACACCACAGGATAGCTGTGACCTGGTCCAGGCGTGTCATGGACACAGACAATAACCACCATTCTGACACCACAGGGTAGCTGTGACCTGGTCCAGGCGTGTCATGGACACAGACAATAACCACCATTCAGACACCACAGGGATAGCTGTGACCTGGTCCAGGCGTGTCATGGACACAGACAATAACCACCATTCAGACACCACAGGATAGCTGTGACCTGGTCCAGGCGTGTCATGGACACACACAATAACCACCATTCAGACACCACAGGGATAGCTGTGGCCTGGTCCAGGCGTGTCATGGACACAGACAATAACCACCATTCAGACACCACAGGATAGCTGTGACCTGGTCCAGGCGTGTCATGGACACAGACAATAACCACCATTCAGACACCACAAGATAGCTGTGACCTGGTCCAGGTGTGTCATGGACACACACAATAACCACCATTCAGACACCACAGGATAGCTGTGGCCTGGTCCAGGCGTGTCATGGACACACACAATAACCACCATTCAGACACCACAGGATAGCTGTGACCTGGTCCAGGCGTGTCATGGACACAGACAATAACCACCATTCAGACACCACAGGATAGCTGTGACCTGGTCCAGGCATGTCATGGACACAGACAATAACCACCATTCAGACACCACAGGATAGCTGTGACCTGGTCCAGGCGTGTCATGGACACACACAATAACCACCATTCAGACACCACAGGATAGCTGTGACCTGGTCCAGGCGTGTCATGGACACACACAATAACCACCATTCAGACACCACAGGATAGCTGTGACCTGGTCCACACGTGTCATGGACACACACAATAACCACCATTCAGACACCACAGGATAGCTGTGACCTGGTCCAGGCGTGTCATGGACACACACAATAACCACCATTCAGACACCACAGGATAGCTGTGGCCTGGTCCTGGCGTGTCATGGACACACACAATAACCACCGTTCAGACACCACAGGATAGCTGTGACCTGGTCCTGGCGTGTCATGGACACACACAATAACCACCATTCAGACACCACAGGATAGCTGTGACCTGGTCCTGGCGTGTCATGGACACACACAATAACCACCATTCAGACACCACAGGGATAGCTGTGACCTGGTCCAGGCATGTCATGGACACACACAATAACCACCATTCAGACACCACAGGATAGCTGTGACCTGGTCCAGGCATGTCATGGACACACACAATAACCACCATTCAGACACCACAGGATAGCTGTGACCTGGTCCAGGCATGTCATGGACACACACAATAACCACCGTTCAGACACCACAGGATAGCTGTGACCTGGTCCAGGCGTGTCATGGACACACACAATAACCACCATTCAGACACCACAGGATAGCTGTGACCTGGTCCAGGCATGTCATGGACACACACAATAACCACCATTCAGACACCACAGGATAGCTGTGACCTGGTCCAGGCATGTCATGGACACACACAATAACCACCATTCAGACACCACAGGATAGCTGTGACCTGGTCCAGGCGTGTCATGGACACACACAATAACCACCATTCAGACACCACAGGATAGCTGTGACCTGGTCCAGGCATGTCATGGACACACACAATAACCACCGTTCAGACACCACAGGATAGCTGTGACCTGGTCCAGGCATGTCATGGACACACACAATAACCACCATTCAGACACCACAGGATAGCTGTGACCTGGTCCAGGCGTGTCATGGACACACACAATAACCACCGTTCAGACACCACAGGATAGCTGTGACCTGGTCCAGGCATGTCATGGACACACACAATAACCACCATTCAGACACCACAGGATAGCTGTGACCTGGTCCAGGCATGTCATGGACACACACAATAACCACCATTCAGACACCACAGGATAGCTGTGACCTGGTCCAGGCGTGTCATGGACACACACAATAACCACCATTCAGACACCACAGGATAGCTGTGACCTGGTGCAGGCGTGTCATGGACACACACAATAACCACCATTCAGACACCACAGGGATACCTGTGACCTGGTCCAGGCGTGTCATGGACACACACAATAACCACCATTCAGACACCACAGGATAGCTGTGACCTGGTCCAGGCGTGTCATGGACACACACAATAACCACCATTCAGACACCACAGGATAGCTGTGGCCTGGTCCAGGCGTGTCATGGACACAGACAATAACCACCATTCAGACACCACAGGATAGCTGTGACCTGGTGCAGGCGTGTCATGGACACACTCAATAACCACCATTCAGACACCACAGGATAGCTGTGACCTGGTCCAGGTGTGTCATGGACACACACAATAACCACCATTCAGACACCACAGGGATAGCTGTGGCCTGGTCCAGGTGTGTCATGGACACACACAATAACCACCATTCAGACACCACAGGATAGCTGTGACCTGGTCCAGGCGTGTCATGGACACACACAATAACCACCATTCAGACACCACAGGATAGCTGTGACCTGGTCCAGGCATGTCATGGACACAGACAATAACCACCATTCAGACACCACAGGATAGCTGTGACCTGGTCCAGGCGTGTCATGGACACACACAATAACCACCATTCAGACACCACAGGATAGCTGTGACCTGGTCCAGGCGTGTCATGGACACACACAATAACCACCGTTCAGACACCACAGGATAGCTGTGACCTGGTCCAGGCGTGTCATGGACACACACAATAACCACCGTTCAGACACCACAGGATAGCTGTGACCTGGTCCAGGCGTGTCATGGACACACACAATAACCACCGTTCAGACACCACAGGATAGCTGTGGCCTGGTCCTGGCGTGTCATGGACACACACAATAACCACCATTCAGACACCACAGGATAGCTGTGACCTGGTCCTGGCGTGTCATGGACACACACAATAACCACCATTCAGACACCACAGGGATAGCTGTGACCTGGTCCAGGCATGTCATGGACACACACAATAACCACCATTCAGACACCACAGGATAGCTGTGACCTGGTCCAGGCGTGTCATGGACACACACAATAACCACCATTCAGACACCACAGGATAGCTGTGACCTGGTGCAGGCGTGTCATGGACACACACAATAACCACCATTCAGACACCACAGGATAGCTGTGACCTGGTGCAGGCGTGTCATGGACACACACAATAGCCACCATTCAGACACCACAGGATAGCTGTGACCTGGTGCAGGCGTGTCATGGACACAGACAATAACCACCATTCAGACACCACAGGATAGCTGTGACCTGGTGCAGGCGTGTCATGGACACAGACAATAACCACCATTCAGACACCACAGGATAGCTGTGACCTGGTGCAGGCGTGTCATGGACACAGACAATAACCACCATTCAGACACCACAGGATAGCTGTGACCTGGTGCAGGCGTGTCATGGACACAGACAATAACCACCATTCAGACACCACAGGATAGCTGTGACCTGGTCCAGGCGTGTCATGGACACAGACAATAACCACCATTCAGACACCACAGGATAGCTGTGACCTGGTCCAGGCGTGTCATGGACACAGACAATAACCACCATTCAGACACCACAGGATAGCTGTGACCTGGTCCAGGCGTGTCATGGACACAGACAATAACCACCATTCAGACACCACAGGATAGCTGTGACCTGGTCCAGGCGTGTCATGGACACAGACAATAACCACCATTCAGACACCACAGGATAGCTGTGACCTGGTCCAGGCGTGTCATGGACACAGACAATAACCACCATTCAGACACCACTGGGATAGCTGTGACCTGGTCCAGGCGTGTCATGGACACAGACAATAACCACCATTCAGACACCACTGGGATAGCTGTGACCTGGTCCAGGCGTGTCATGGACACACACAATAACCACCATTCAGACACCACAGGGATAGCTGTGACCTGGTCCAGGCGTGTCATGGACACAGACAATAACCACCATTCAGACACCACAGGATAGCTGTGACCTGGTCCAGGCGTGTCATGGACACAGACAATAACCACCATTCAGACACCACAGGATAGCTGTGACCTGGTCCAGGCGTGTCATGGACACAGACAATAACCACCATTCAGACACCACAGGATAGCTGTGACCTGGTGCAGGCGTGTCATGGACACAGACAATAACCACCATTCAGACACCACAGGATAGCTGTGACCTGGTGCAGGCGTGTCATGGACACAGACAATAACCACCATTCAGACACCACAGGATAGCTGTGACCTGGTGCAGGCGTGTCATGGACACAGACAATAACCACCATTCAGACACCACAGGATAGCTGTGACCTGGTGCAGGCGTGTCATGGACACACACAATAACCACCATTCAGACACCACAGGATAGCTGTGACCTGGTGCAGGCGTGTCATGGACACACTCAATAACCACCATTCAGACACCACAGGATAGCTGTGACCTGGTGCAGGCGTGTCATGGACACACACAATAACCACCATTCAGACACCACAGGGATAGCTGTGACCTGGTGCAGGCGTGTCATGGACACACACAATAACCACCATTCAGACACCACAGGATAGCTGTGACCTGGTCCAGGCATGTCATGGACACAGACAATAACCACCATTCAGACACCACAGGATAGCTGTTCATTGTATGCCCTTCTTCTTTTCACTGCCCTGCCAACTGTTTGAACTGATGAGTGGTTAAAAAAAACGATATTTTACCTGATATCAAAACACTTCTTTTTCAAAATGCTTTTGAGAAAAAAAGGAATGCCGTTTTTACATAAGTTCTTTCCCCCTATATTACTACACTCCTCACTTCCTTACTCAAGCACGGAAAAGTCTGGAAACTCATCTGAAGACATGACTCATGCTGATGCGATGTCATGCCAAAGAAAGAGTCCCAAGACTGGTGACAGAATTCTCTATGATTTTTGATGTTGTTGCTTCTGTGGTGACTGATGGTAATATATAGTTAGCTGCAAAGTGAGGTGACCGCAGGCGGATATTTAAGAAAATCTTAAAAGGTACTTGAACTAAGTCTGCCAGATAACATGAACAAATGAATTACAGGAGAAAACACGATGCGTTTCACCCATTTTGTGCTGAACTTGATGAGATAAATGATTGCTCGTTCTTCAGTTTCATTGTCCTGAGTGTTGTTTATCTTTCCCGAAGAAGACCTAAGATGTCAAAACATGTATTTTGTCCTGTAATTCTTTGGTCCATGTTGTTGTTGTTGTTGTCGTACCCTGGCTTAAAGACTCCAGGGATCATCGGAACAGCCAAAGCACTTGAACACTATGGTACAAATGCATCAGCTGGGATGAGAACATTACGTGTGTGACCGTTTTTGATTACCCCGCCACGTGGACAGCCACACTCTGACTTTTGGGGATGTTAACTGGCAGAGTTTTTAAATCAAGTACCTTTTAAAATTTGGTAACATTTAGGTTTATGTTTATCTCATGGATAGCTAAGAATGTAGAAATAACTTACTTCATAAAAAAGAAAGCCCTTTCAAGCCCCTCAGCAAGCTAAGTAAGTCCATTAATCAGCAACCACACCACACACACACAACACACACACACAAATAAGCATGCATTTACCAATACTGACAGGAGAGACACAAAAGGCAAGACCTATCCCCCCCCCCCCCCCCCCCCCCCCCCCCTCCTCCCCACACACAAGGAGAAGATAGCATTCCATGAATGATCCAGATAATACACAGTATAAACACAACTGACCGTCGGCTGACATGGTAAACAGTGCATAATCCGGGTTCAGTATTTCTTTGGAGAGCAAGTCGAACCACTCTCTCACCAACCCCTGACCCTGTCGTTATGGAACAAAAAAAAGGGCAGGATTTACTGGTATGAAGAAGAAACTATGTTTTTTTTACAAACGTACAGTCATGCGAGCACACACACACACACACACACACACACCACACACACACATACACAGACACAGACACACACAGGATCTCTCTCTCTCACACACACACACACACACACACACACACACACACACACACACACACACACACACACGCACACACACACACACACACACGACCTTACAGATCACTAGGAACTGCATGACTGGAAACCCAAAACAGTGAAAAAACAAATGAACAAAACTGGAAACCCAAAACAGTGAAAAAAAACCAATGAACAAACAAACAAAAAGCAAAACAGCAGAAACCTTTAGATGTTAAGTCAGTTTTTATCTAGCTTCTACCAGCTTCAATCACACGAATCATAACAGCTCTGGTTCTGAAGATATTCCCTCCCCTCCTTACCCCTCCCTACACCTACCTTTCCCATTACCTGTTCCTCCCCGTGGTCCCCAAACACCCCTCATCCATCCCATGTTCATGGACTCATATACCCCCCCCAAAAAAAACCCCAGCCCATATTCATTTAACACATCCAAGCTACATTTTCACTCCCTGACTAAGCAAGCTGAAGAGATCACTGCTGACAGATATACAAGCTAAATCTGCTGAGAATTAGTGACAACAGGCACTGTGAGAAAAATGTTTGCTTTCTCTTTTATCACTAACACCTGTTCAGCGTAAAACTCCTGCCCTGAATCAACTGACCAGTCCTTCCTCTCCACTGAACTGCACAGACAGCGTGGTCTTCAGCTGGTCAGGAGGCCGGAGCAGGACCTCTTCACAACTGGTGCTGAACAGCTGCTCTGTGGGATCAACACCATCACTGGACATCAACACACTACTGGACATCAGCACTACTACTGGACATCAGCACCGTTACTGGACATCAACACCGTTACTGGACATCAACACCACTACTGACATCAACACCACTACTGGACATCAACACCACTACTGGACATCAGCACTACTACTGGACATCAGCACGTACTGGACATCACACCGTTACTGACATCACACCACTACTGGACATCAACACCACTACTGGACATCAAGACCATTACTGGACATCAACACCATTACTGGACATCAACACCGTTACTGGACATCAACACCATAACTGGACGTCAACACTGTTACTGGACGTCAACACCGTTACTGGACATCAACACCGCTACTGGACATCAACACAACCACCACTGGACATCAACACCACTACAGGACATCAATACCGTTACTGGACTTCAACGCCGTTACTGGACTTCAACACCGTTACTGGACATCAACACCGTTACTGGACATCAACACCACTACTGGACATCAACACCACTACTGGACATCAACATCAACACCACTACTGGACATCAACATCACACCACTACTGGACATCAACACCACCACTACTGGACATCAACATCAACACCACTACTGGACATCAACACCATACTGGACATCAACACCACTACTGGACATCAACACCGTTACTGGACACCAACACCACTACTGGACACCAACACCACTACTGGACATCAACACCATTACTGGACATCAACACCACTACTGGAATCAACACCATTACTGGACATCAACACCACTACTGGACATCAACACCATTACTGGACATCAACACCACTACTGGACATCAACACCATTACTGGACATCAACACCGTTACTGGACGCCAACACCATTACTGGACATCAACACCGTTACTGGACGCCAACACCATTACTGGACATCAACACTGTTACTGGACAGGAACACCGTTACTGGACGTCAACACCGTTACTGGATGTCAACACCGTTACTGGACATCAACACCATTACTGGACATCAACACCATTACTGACGATCAACACCATTACTAGACATCAACACCATTACTGCACGTCAACACCATATAGACATCAACACCATTACTAGACATCAACACCATTACTGGACGTCAACACCATGACTGGACATCAACACCATGACTGGGCATCAACACCATTACTAGACATCAACACCACTATTAGACATCAACACCATGACTGGACATCAACACCATCACTGGACATCAACACCACTACTAGACATCAACACCATGACTGGACATCAACACCATGACTGGACATCAACACCATTACTAGACATCAACACCATTACTGGACATCAACACCATGACTGGACATCAACACCATTACTAGACATCAACACCATTACTGGACATCAACACCATGACTGGACATCAACACCATTACTAGACATCAACACCATGACTGGACATCAACACCATGACTGGACATCAACACCATTACTAACATCAACACCATTACTGGACATCAACACCATGACTGGACATCAACACCATTACTAGACATCAACACCATTACTGGATATCAACACCATGACTGGGCATCAACACCACTACTAGACATCAACACCATTACTGGACATCAACACCACTACTGGACATCAACTATTACTGGATGTAAACTATTACTGGACATCAACACCATGGCACCATTGCTGAACATCAACACATCACAGTGGTGAAATTTATTGCAAATACTTTCTACTGGACATTTATATGACACCTAAATGGTAATCATTACGAGGGCCACCCCATAAGTTCTCGGATGCGCAGAAACCACTGAAGTCATAATTTCAATTTTTATATCATCATCACAAGCGATGTCATAATAGCTATGACACAAAAAATGATAAAAATCGTCAGAGCCAAATTTGTTCTAGAGAGCAAAATGGATGGCAAGGGGGACGGTTTTCAAAGTGTTGCAGAGAGCCTGTCTTGGAGAGATTTTCGTGCCATGATTTATTATGACTATCTTCAAAGGAAGTCTTTCAAGGAAAGTTTTACAAGTTTGACAAACTGTTTTGGCGACAAGACTCCATCATTATCCACAGTCCATAGGTGGTTCAAAGAATTTCAGTTTGGTGCAATGTCGTTGGAAGATCGTGACCGTTGTGGACGTCCAGTTTCAGTTACTATCGATGGGAACATGAGCACAGTGAAGGCCATGATTACAGAAAATCCTCGAATCACAGAGGATGAACTCAAGGATACTCTAAACCTTTCATCGGAAGCTTAGACCGCATTCTTCGGCACAATCTCACTGTACGGAAGTGTTGCGCCCGTTGGGTGCCCCACCAGCTGACTGGGGAGCAGATGAGAGCTAGGGTTGAATGCCAGTTTATGCTGCAAAAATTTGATGGAGGAAGATCAGATAGGGTCTCCAATATCGTCACAGGTGACGAAACCTATGTTTACCAGTATGACCCCGAAACAAAGCAGCAGTCGTCAGTTTGGCTGTTTCCAGCAGAAACCCCCACCTGTGAAATTTAAGAGATCAAGAAGCTGCACAAAGCAAATGATTGCAGTTTTCTTCGCAAGATCCGGCCATGTGACTACTGTACCGCTTCTAGAAAGAAAGACAGTGAACGCTGAATGGTACATCAACACCTGCCTGCCAAAAGTGTTCGAGGCTTGGAGTGCACGGCAACCACGGACCGGTATCCGCCACCTACTCCTCCACCACGACAATGCCAGCGCCCACATGGCAGCTGCAACTTTAGACTTCTTGCAAGAGAACAGCGTGCAGCTCGTCACTCATCCTCCATATTCTCCTGACCTAGCCCCTTGTGACTTCTTTTTGTTCCCTCGTTTGAAAAAACAACTGAAAGGAAAGCCGTTTGAGAGCCCTGAAGATGCTCGAGCATTTGCCGAGGGCTTGATTTCTGGTATACCTAAGTCGGAGTGGGCTGGGGTGATGGATTCGTGGTTTAGAAGGATGGAAAAGTGCATACACGCTGATGGAGGATACTTTGAAAAGATGGGCTAGGTAAGAAATGCCAGTGTACTTCCATCTTTTCCCATCCGAGAACTTATGGGGTGGCCCTCGTATGTGACAGATTTTGCATTTGTAAATTTTAGTGGGTATGATAATCCACACGCCCAAGCACCCAAAGCCCATTTAGGATTTCTATAAGTATGCCACATGGATGGATAGACATACTTAAGTGCACACACACACACACACACACACACACACACATCCACATGGCCAACCTATACATGCATACATCACACATGTACATACAGGTACAGTCACACAGGGACATGCACAACATGCATGCAGTCCTATACACACATCTTCACACAGTTACAATTCTCATGGAGACTAACCGACCTCTGCTGATTTTCACTGTGGTCTGACTGTCCTCCTCGCTGGCCGTGGTCCACTGGGCAGGGGACGGCAGATTCTCATAGAACCACTGCCGTCTGCTTTCAAAGGGCTGTTGAAAGAGAGAGAGGTGATCCACATATATAATTTCTCCTTTAAATATCCCCAAATCCGAAGCCTAAAATCAGTCACCATGACTGGGTTAAAGTAAACAGAACAGAAGACTTGTCTGTTAGGAAAGGTTTCCCTACCTGACAATCATTTTGGTAGCAGAAACTGTTGAAACAGTTCAAAGTAGAAATTCCTTTTTTTACCCACTCAAAAAAAATGTCTATTTCCACCTGTATAGATCAACATCAAACCAACAACAAACCAATAAACAGCCTCCCCCCCCCCCCCCCCCCCCAAATAAAAAAAGTCAAAGTCATGTTTGTTGTTGGTTTCTCTCTGTAAATGAAAACAGAACTGTTTACAGGCATATAAAATGTTCACAAATGATGGGTAGTAGTGTGTCAATAACTGGTCAAAAATGACAAATGTTGTTTCATCCAATGTGAAAGGTACTGATTCTACTTTTAGTGCGCTGACACCTGACGACTTACAGGCATTCAAGAGGTTAATGAACCAACTGTTTCTTCTCCATTGGCTCCATAATATACTCCGCTCTCATGAGCACCAACCAAATCACACCAGGCTACTAGCAAGAAAGAATCTCTCTGCTTTTAGCCATCTATTAGTGCTATTCATTGTCCCAGCCCTATCCATCATTTCAGATGCATACAAAGTTATCTCTGATAACTGAGATGTATTTCAACAGTCTAGATCATAAGAAAGCAATAAAGACCAATGGTTTCACTCCAACTATCCAACTGTGTGCGGGGGGAAAAAAAAACTTGCTGTATGCTTTAATTGATTTACTTTGCCACTAATTCAGTTGACTCATTAACTACCTATTGGGTGGGGGTGGGGTGGGGTGGGGGGGGGGGGGAGCAATAAACAAACAAATAAAGACATAAAAAAAAAACTGAGTTAAAAACTGTTGATGAACATTGGCCAAATTTCGTTTGTATTTCTTTTACCTGACTTTCTTCCAGTCTGTTTCTCTGCTGCTGTTTTCTTGACCTCCAAAACGTGTGAACTGTCACTGAACTATCCATTCCTTGCTGAACACATAGTTCTCTCACTCATCAAACTAAAGTCACAAACATTCATCAGATCAGGAGAAGCTACATAATGAGACAGCCATCATCCACTAGAGCACAAGAAACAACCAAAATAAACTGCAATGGTTGATCAAGTTTTTTTTTTTTTTTTTGCTGTCCCAACCTCTGCGCCACCTCAGAGGCAGTCCACCCACGCCGCTCATTCCGACACCCTGTCCACAGCCACAGCCCGGTCGGCCCTGCCGCAGCTCCGACATAGGCAATCCACGGGGAGCAGGCAATGTCAAACCGTCAAGTGGCAACCCACCGGAGGAGACACTGCACTGCTGCCGAGTCACTTCAGTGGTGTTCAGTGGCGCCTGTTCTGATCTAACATATGCAGGACACCACCTACTAAGCCCCCTACTGACGACAATAGTTGCTTAGTCGCGGAGCCGGCATGAGCGAGTTCTCCCTCCGGAGGGCGCCACCATGTCCGTCCAACGACAGCCCCCCCATGGACTCACCAATACCTGTGACCCCGACGGAACCTAACCAAGGCCACAGACGTGGAGAGGACATCGAAACTGAGGTCACCATGAGAGCAGGGCATGAAGGGCCACAGAACTTGAGACATGTTTTTTTTAATGCTGATCGATGAGAATGAGGATGATTAAGATGATGCTACGGATTTCCATTTCGGTCTGAGACTACATGACAGGGCTGTACTCTATGCTTCCTTTCATAATATATCCCGGCGTCAACCAGGCCCGAGAGATACAGACACCTGCACTGTTGGTCAGGAAATTTGAGCAACACTCTCAGAAACGCATCCATTAAGTGGATGAAACTCGACTGTGTGGTCCCAGTCTTCCCAACTGAGTCCGCAGCAAACTCAACTCTGGGTAGGAGCCCGTTGGGGCAGAAAAAACCTACATGACTCTGATGGGATTCGAACCCACGACTTCCCAGCCGGGAGTCCGCAACGCTAACCACTTCGCCATGGCGGCTGGTTGGTTGATCAGGTTTGACCAACTGAAAAAAAAAATTATCAACTGTTATCATCTCCCTGTGTCATTTCAGATTTTTTTTTTTCTAATTTAAGGCAAGCAGCATCATTCACCATTCCAGCAGAAACAATAACCAGGTACAGTCATTCATATCAGTTTCTTTTTTTTCTTATTCCCATGGATCATCATATAATTAAAAAAACAACAACAGCAAAACCTAATTACACTACATTCAGAGACACATGCTTGTGGCTCTGATGTCTCGCTATGTATCTTGAATCTTCAAAGAAATTACAACAGATGGAGCAGAAAACCCTGCAATGACTGTAAACCCTGTAATGACTGTAAACCCTGTAATGACTGTAAACCCTGTAATGACTGTCCACCCTGTAATGGCTGTCCACTCTGTAATGACTGTCCACCCTGTAATGACTGTACACTCTGTAATGACTGTCCACCCTGTAATGACTGTCCACCCTGTAATGACTGTACACTCTGTAATGACTGTCCACTCTGTAATGACTGTCCACCCTGTGATCAGACACAGAGAATCAGCACAGAGCTGAAGAACCAGTCATGGCCTTGGTGATGCTGACAACGTCAGTCACGTAGTCATGAAATGGAGACACAGCAAATGAGGAATGACTCACCTGGTTGTGGATGATACCCAGGAAGTCGGTCATGTAGTCAGGGCAGGACAGCAAGAAGTGGAAATGATTAAAAATCAACTGGGGATCACTGAAACAATGGAATTTAGAATAACCCATGTAAGCATGTATAATTACATTTGAATAACATTTCTACTGTACGTTTCAAATCATTTCTGTAATTAGACATTCTTGGCCTTGCACTTTGTCAAATGTGTATTTGTCAGTGGACAGAGATCTGCAGGTGAATAATAAAACCTCAGTCTATGATGTCTTGGCTTGTGCTTTTCGTCAAATGTGTCTTTGTCAGCTGATAAAGATTTATATGTTGATTATCAAATTCCAGCCCTGAACTTTTGGTGACAAGACAAGACAACCTTGATCAATATGAAAAATCATGAAAACTCAAAAAGTAGTCTGAACTGCCTGCATTTCATCAAAGCGAAGAATGCTGAAATCACTTATGCAACTTCCGGCAATTTTCAATGAATTGTCACTAACTAGTGAACTGTTGGCAAACTAGCACAGAAAGACATGTGAAGGAGCACAAGACACAGAAGCGGTATGTCAATTTTCTCATACTTACCTTTCCAAACAACTGTCGTCCCTCCACTTGGCATGGAACATTGCCATACTATCGGAATCCTATTTAAAAACTAAACGAAAATAAAGGGAGCTAATCACGCCTCCATTCCTCTGGCTGGAAGTGATCACCCTTAGTGAGTTCACTTCATGACTCCTCTCCAAATATAGTTCACATTCCCAGTTTTTTCTTCTTGTTGTTGATACTGATAATTTGGCAACGTTCCCCATCAAGTAGGGACAAGAGGTTTGTTTGGACAAGTAAGTATAGTGTAAAACTACTTTTAGCACTACAATTCCTTTTTGATGACATGCCGCAGGGTGGTTGACCGACAATTTTCTACAGGTTCCAAATTCAAAGGGAGAGAACTGAAAAGCCAGCCTGATGGGATGACATACAAAAAAAAAAAAAAAAAAAAGAAGAGAGAACCGCTCACCTTTCTACAAATGTTTTCAGTGTAGTGATATGTCTCTGAAGGAAGGATAAGAACTTGGATGAAGATCTGGAACTGAAACATACAAGGACTCCTATAAAGACCACCAACTCACCTGTCTTAGAAAGTATTGGCCAGTGTATGAATATATAAGGTATATATTAAAAAAAAAAAATGACAAAGACAGCTTAATGCATTGCATAAACTGATAATATTGAATAAATAAAGACATACATATAAGAAGAATACAGGAAGGCAACTCTTCTGCACATAAACATAAATACAAAAATACAGATACACACATGCTTAAACACTAGTACTCATGTGTTCACATCCATGATTGTGTACAAACATGCGTGCGTGCACACACACTCACACACACACATACACACACACACACTTTCTCTCTCTGAGAATTTTCTGTTCATCTTACAATCTCAAAAGCAGTTACCTTCACTTGATTCCAACTCTGCTTTTCTATTCCATAAATCATACTTTAGAACTGAAATTGTTATCTATTTGTTAATGTAATTATTCTATGCAGACTGAAAACCTGTAAAGTTAATGTTCAAAATCAATTTTAAAAAAAAGACACATCCTTACAAACAATCACAATACATCTATGTGCATGCAAACACACACATACATATTCACATGAGTATGTGCATACACACACACATACACACACATGAGCCACACACACACACACATGCACATGAGCCACACACACACATACATATCAGCCACACATTCACATCCGCACACGTGCACACACACACACACACACACACACAAATGAGCCACAAACACACACAAGCCACAAACACACACGCACACATGCACTCTCTCTCTCTCAAACACATACTTTCATACTCTGCTCCTCCACTGCCCTAACCTTCCGGTCACTAATACCCCATTCCCCACCCCTACACCTCTCCTGAGAAGAAAGGTGTAAAAAACTGAAGAAGACTGAGCACAAACATAACAAGCAAAGAACTGACTTTTTCTTGGTGGAAGTCTGTGTACACAAGTAGAAGGCTTGAATCAAGGCACAAATCTGAGAAATGGCCGGAGACTGTCTCTGCGAGCCACCACCAGATTTTGAGTCAGAAGGAATCACCATCGTCTGTTTCTCTGGATCCCCTTCATGCTCTGCAAGACACCCTCCTCCTTGACGGGCTTCACCACTTTCTCCGAAGCCACGGTGGAAGAGGAATCGATTAATCTGTCTTTGTGCGTCTCTTTGACACATTTGGCCTCCAGGTCGGAGGACAGAGTTTCGAGCGCCAGGGCAGTGCCGTTGCAGGGAGGGGGTTGACGGAGATCATTGTTGACCTGCGTGGCCTCGGAGCTTGTGTGTGTCTGGGCAGTGGAGTTGTCGCTGTCCAGGAGCATCATCCAGTCGTCCAACAGCTGCCACAGCGTCAGCAGACACTGAAAGCACAGTCAATGACTTACGATTCTGCCTGGCAAATGTGTGTGCCACTGTCAAACTGCAAGCTGGTGTGTCTCTTGCCAACAGAATTTCATAGGTAAAGTAAATCTGCACAAATTCACACATACAAACATTTTACAGTCTATCAGTAAACTTGTAAACTCTGACTACTTGATTAAAACGAGGGGAAAAAATTAAATAACATATGCACACCCATACAAGTGCACACACAAACATATGTACACACAGATGCACACAGACATGGGCACACACAGACGTATGTACAAACACATATACAGATGAGCACACCCCCACATACATCACAGTTATAAACAGCAAGACTGATTAAACAGTTTGACATATGCAGACACACACATATTCTGCCCTGTTCACGCATACACATGTAGGCACACACACATGCACACACACGCACATAATACAAACACAAATATACATATGAATATGATTGTTTTCAAAACGTGGATCCGGCAATAACTGAAGTTTCTATGTTCCCAAATGCACACCCACACCCAGAAAGACAGAGAGAGAGATAATGTTGCTTATAGTCCAAATGACCGCAAAGGGCTATATCAGGGCTGGCATCGCATCGAAGTCAACTCACAAGTCATTAAAAAGAAAAAAAGAAAAAAACTCATTTACACAACCCTTTAGAATACACCTTTTAAAAACACACAAGAAATTTCCTTAAAAATCTTTCTTCCTTCAAATCTTAGATCAGATAAAAAATGTTGATCTCTTTCAGAAATTCAAAGATCACATCAGCTGGGACATCTCTGAACCAGGTTTTCATGGAGTCTGCTGTAAAGTGTTGATGTCTCACATCATGCATGTCCACACACAGAAACATGGTCAAATCAATCAAACACACTGCAGCAACAGATTGTCCAAACTCTGTTGAGTATTTCAAAACACTTAAATTCTAGACAAGAATCTTTAATCTGGCAACACTTACTGGTCGTTCAAAAACAGGAGTATGACATCTTGTTTCTGACACGCTGTCCAAGGTATCCTGACTGTCAGAATGGCGGGAAGAGCGATGGAGCTTCTCCACGTTCAGCAACACCCGAACCGCCCGGATCAAAGAGTCTGTGGCTTCCTTGCCTTGACTGATATCGCTGTTGGACAACAACGTTCATCATGGGAAGGTAGACTGGGTGCTTCTGCTTTAATGTGATAAAAGGGAATGGGTGTGGCATCGCTGTTGGACAACAACGTTCATCATGGGATGGTTGACTGGATGTCTCTGCTTTAAAGTGATAAACGGGAATAGGTGTGGTATAACTGTTGGACAACATAGTTCATCATGGGATGGTAGACTGGACGCTTCTGCTTTAAAGTGATAAAAGGGAATAGGTGTGGTATAACTGTTGGACAACATAGTTCATCATGGGATGGTAGACTGGACGCTTCTGCTTTAAAGTGATAAAAGGGAATAGGTGTGGTATAACTGTTGGACAACATAGTTCATCATGGGATGGTAGACTGGATGTCTCTGCTTTAACCCCTTCACTGCCACAGTATAACAGCACATTTGAAAATCTGTCTGCCTAGGTAAAATTTAGCTTTTTGGGGTAGGTTCAATAAAATGGTTACTGTGCGCTTATTTCTTGACAGATCTCTCTGCTTTTTTCCATGTTTTGTTGTTATGCATTTGTCTACACTCTCCTGTCAAAATGACTTGATTATGTTGATAATTAGTATAGCAGAAATTCACATAATTATGAAAATTATACAAAAAATAACAGTTTTCGAGTATACACAAACATATTGCGCCAAACAGAATGAGTCAAAACACTGAAAAAAGTGGTCTTGCTATTTATTCAACATCAGCACTAACACAAGACAGTCATATAAATCCCAAGGAATCTTGTTCTTGATGACAATCTGCTCATAATTGGGGGTACTATGTTTTAGGTAAAAAGGGGCATAATCATGCTTTTCACAGTATGTTCACTAACATCTACATTACTCATCCATTTGTTGAGTTATTTCTTAGATTTTTTGTGGATTATTTCCACATACCCTTGTCTACAATTTCACATCATTCTAACTTGATTTTGGGGCTAATAATGATGGTTCACACTAATAACATATGATAAAACAGTTTTTGTTTTGTTTTCAATTTGAGAGTTTTACAACAATCACCACATAAAAGCCCACTAAACACAGCAAAAATACCTTTTGGTGTTTGCTCAACAACATTACAAACACCTGGGATTCATATTGTTGTCAATAGATGTCCCTCTGTGTAACAATCTGTATGTTACTGGGGGTACCCCAGTTCTACTAGAAGGGGGCATAATTTTACCATTTGGGGTAGGTTCAGTACCTCAATCATTGTTTATTTATTTATTGACATATGACTTATGGGGAAGGGCACAGAGATATAACGGATGGGGGTTTTACAAAAAAGGAAAGTTTCTGAAAACATACACATGTAACAACACAAAAAACCTGTAAATCACTGACAAGAGTTTCTAAACATAGTGTACTCACATTACTGTCACACTGTTTTACAGGAATCCAGCACTTGCCGTACTAAACTTCATAGGCTTGGACATAATCCTCAGGTTGTCTGCATTCACCGCTTCATAACTTTAGGGGATGGTGTTCTTTTTGTTTGTTTGTCCAAATTGTGGTTTAAAGAAATACACAAGGGGATTCATTTTGTACTCCACTTGCACTTCTTTCACTGATAGCACTCGGTCTGGTCACAGCATTCACAAAATAATGAACACACACACAGGTGAGAAAAAAACAAAACAAAACAAAATACTGTGGAATGGAAAACTAAGAACACAAAAAAGCAGAAGAGAATGAAATGTACAACTAAGGAAAAAAAAAAAGGAAAACCGACAGAGATGATCCTACTCCCAATACACAAACTTGGTGTGATAGTCCATGAAACACTGGTCTAAGCACAATCCAGGCTTGGAGGGGCAGGAGGGGCAATAGTAGCGGGATTCCTTCCTCACGTCGAGTTTCTTAGTACAAACTCGACATGGCTTGGTAGGGGCAGCCTTGTTTGGTGTCGGTGGCAGTGGGAACAAAAAGTGGTTAGCACCCATCCTCACCTCGTCATCTGTTTTGCCCTCTTCCACAGCAGGCACCTGGTCTGGCCAAATCCAAGAAGTGATAATACTCTCCATAAAACCTAAGAAAGTTTTACAGGAGTCATCACCTCTTGACTTCTGCAAAATAAAGGAACTGCAGGCTGCAACCTGAAGAAAATGGAAAAATAATTTCTTTCGTCCATTTCATCGACTTGCGGATGCAGTCATATGGGTGAAGCAACTGGTCCTGTTTGTCGACCCCACCCATATTCCTGTTGTACTGGGATGAAACGGACGGACGCATGTTGATTCCCCGTCGTCCCCGGTATGGAATTGGTGCCTCAGTGTGGCCGTGCACAGTAGACAGCAGGTGCACCACTTTTGTGCTGTGGTACT
Source organism: Conus canariensis (assembly GCA_033310375.1). NCBI lineage: Eukaryota > Metazoa > Mollusca > Gastropoda > Neogastropoda > Conidae > Conus > Conus canariensis. The sequence continues at coordinate 8,699,906 of CM065727.1, forward strand.
TTGTGGCGAATTTTGTTGTCACCACAAAGAGCAGCTGATGATCCGGGACCCAGCTTCACACCACGTAGCTCTTCTGGAATACCCCGGTTCTCCCGGACAGTGCCGCAGGCCAGGGTGTTTCTTTCCAGGAGGTAGAGGTACAGCCTCAGACTACTGTACCAGTTGTCTGTGTAGACATGGTAGCCCTTTTCCAGGAGAGGGGCTACCAGGTACAGCACCATTTTCTCACTGGCAGAGAGTTGGGTTGTCTGCATTTACAGACTCCAGGACAGGCTGCACCTCGTTGATGGGGTCCTCCCTTCCAGCATACACCTTGAAGCGGTAGCAGTAGCCACCACTTCCCTTGACACCGCCATCAGACTCACAGCAAAGGTAGATTTTTATTCCAAACCGGGCACGTTTCAAGGGTATGCATTGATGAAATATCAATCTACCCTTCCAAAGAAGTAGACTTTCGTCAACACACACTGCTTGCCGGGGCTCATACACTTCCTGGAACTTCTCATGCAGATGATCCAGAATGGGTCGAATCTTGTAGAGCCGGTCGTACCCTGGATCACCCTGCACTGGCATGGCTGCATTGTCATTGAAATGCAGAAACTGAAGAAGAATCTGAAATACAGAATAAAGTTTCAAGATAAGTAAGCAGACCCACAACTGGGCACACACACACACTCACACACACACACACACACACACACACACACACACCACACACAAATCACCACAAACACAGCTACACACACACACACACACACACCAACACCACACACAAACACACATACACAACAACACACACATGTACACATTTACACAAACACACACTAACAGTATCACACACACACCAACATGAAATGAAAACACCACACTGGTACCAAAAAAGTGCTTTTGTGTTTTACAAAATAAACTTGTATGGAAAACTTGCATACATGAATAAATAATGCTTATGCACACACACACACACACACACACACACACACACACACACACACACACACACACACACACACATGTAGTGATGTACACATTTACATAAACACACACAAACAATATCACACACACATGAATGTAAAAACACCACACTAGTGCAAAAAAAGTGCTTTTGTGTTTTTCAAAATGAACAAACTTGTATGGAAAACTTGCACACAGAAATACATAATGCTTATGCACACATGTGCACACACACACACACACACACACACACACACACACACACACACACACACACACAGAGTCCCACCTATCCATACAGTTATTATTTCCTAAACATGTACTTTCAGTAGGAAACAGGGCAAAGAAGAGAAATATGGAAAATGAATAGTGGAGGGATGAAGAATCAAGTAGTAAAAAAAAAAAAAGAAGAAAAAGAGCTACTTGCCTGGAACCGGTTTCTGGACATGACAGAACTGAAGACTGGAACTCTGTACAGCACCTTCTTCGTCCAGTACAGTTCAATGGAAGGCAGGTGCACAATCCCATAAGTAGAACCAGGCCCAGAAACTTCCTCATTTCTGCACCATCCACTTTCTCCCACTTGTTGGCCCTTGAAAACGCTGGAAGACTGGGGTGTGCTTCCAGAAACTGGTCAGCATACAGGTTTGTTTGAACGACCAGATGGTTCACAAGGTCAGCAAAAAATAATTCTAAATAGTCAACAGGACGAAAATTAGCACAGTTGACTTTGACGCCTGGATTGCCAGTAAAAACTACACCAGGGTTGGGGACCTGTGCATCAGCATCTCTCCACTCGCTGATCAGCTGTTGCTGACCACGCCCCATGCCACGCCCCCGGCCGCTTCCACAGGACCCTCGCTGTTGTCCTGCGCCCCTGCCATGTCCACGACCCTGTCTCCTTCGTCCAGGAGGGGGTGCAGTACTCATTGATGGCACGGGATCCGCCATTTCTGCTTCGTCACCCTCATTAGCGTCGCTTTTCTCGCTGCTATCACGCGGAATGAACAAAGGATCGACGTCATCACCAGCACCTACCTCTGATAAAAGTGGATGGTGCTGATTCCCATCCGTCTCCTCCTCATCACTACTATCAGGATCCGACCCTCCAAGGTCTTCTTCGCCACTATCTTCGTCATTTAGAATTTCATCTAAAACATCAAGTGCAGTATATCGCTTGAAAACGGGACGACTCGACGATGTGCTAGGTCGCGCTGCCATGTTGAGTACGCTAATCAGCTCTGACCTCCCAACTCGTAATTTGCATAACCCTATGGTCAGCGAACGGTCACGTGAAGGGAAAGGGCCGTTGCTCTGACATCAGTAGAAGAGGTGAAAACATTTTACACGGTCGTCTCCCATTTAGATTTTTCTGCTTTCTGTGACGAAGTTAGGACGAGAAATTCTCGTCTGTGGCGTAGCGATTTTTGGTTTTCACGATGAGTAACGACGAGTGTTACTCGTTTGCGGCAGGGAACGGGTTAAAGTGATAAAAGGGAATAGGTGTGGTATAACTGTTGGACAACATAGTTCATCATGGGATGGTAGACTGGATGTCTCTGCTTTAAAGTGATAGAATGGAATAGGTGTGGCATCGCTGTTGGACAACAACGTTCATCATGGGATGGTAGATGGTAAAGCTTCTGCCCTACAGTGGTAAAAGGGAATAGGTAACATTATGACGGAGTTACTCACTGCATGACATTGATTTTAGAGTTTAACAATTTTTTTTTCATGTATGTGTACGCGTAAATGTATGATTGCAGTCAAGAATGCGTGTGTGTGTGTGCCTGTGCGTGTGCGTGCATGCATGCGTGCATGCTTGCATGCGTTTATGCATGCATCTGTGCATAAGTGTGGTGGGTATATCATCACCTATGTTTGAAGACATGCACATGTGAGAAAGTGCATGGCTACTTGTTTTGCTGTTCAGTTTGCCTTGAATGTTGTATGTACAAAGTCCAGACCAATGTCATCTTTACCCTGACTTCTGATCAGAAGGTCATGAAAGTCCATGAGCTGGCTGCTCCTTTGAAAGCATTCTCTACGGTGAATGCACATTTCAAGACAGTATCCCTATTTTCTTCGTCAACCATTCCCTCATTGTGTACTCCTAACGCTCGCTTATTTCACTGGTGTTTACCTTGGTGTCTTCGTGCTGACACTCACCAGACATACATTCTATGCACGGCTTGGGAATTGGGATGATGAGGGCTTTCCACCAAGAGGGTGCAAAGTGCCCTGTGGTCCAGATATAACTGCAGACTTTTAGAAAGGTCTGGACACAGCTTTCTGGGAGATGTTTCAGAGGCTGGTTGGTAATGGCTAGGAGCAGAATCTCTACAGGTCTGCACAGCTGAGTTCAGCTTGTTCAATGAACATGGCTGATTGTAGACATTAGTCTTGTCTGAAGAGAAGTGACAGGGAGATTTTTCTTACAGTTGTTTGTTTGACACTAAAAACAGCCGATTCAGTTGTGGAGGATGAGTTTTATTCTAAGGTGGAGGCCAACAGATTGTTTATCAGTAATCAGACAGTGGAAAACTGACATGAACTGTTGACGACCAGGAAAGGTTGACTATGCAAGTAAGATAACTTCAGAATGTTTGTATTAGGAGGCTTGGATTAGCTCCCTTCCCTCCCAATGAAACTTTTGGGGTTCCTGATCGGCAAAATATGAACTACGCCAGGTAGGAGGAATAAGGCTTTTGTTCGGACAGGTGAGTATATCTAACACCTACTTTTAACTGGGAGGTTTCATTTACTTTGTCATGCTGGTCAAATTATTTCTAAACTGGTTTGGGAATTACAACAAGTCCTGGTAAACACACACACACACACACACGCACACACACACACACAAATCATCAAGCAAACATTCCTGACAGCCACTGGATCCTCATACACACCTAAGGAGATGATGCCCAATGATGGAAATGTGCTCTGCAAGCCTGTCCATGATTTTCTCTTTCAGTCTGAAGTCTTGCTGACACAAGTGTTTGAGCACTTTCAACACCTGAAAAGAACAGAAACCACAACTCAAAACTGATTCGTCATTACCATTTCAAGTCTAAAAAACAACCACAGCAACACTACAGCCATAAACATACAAACGTGGAAACATGTAACAGTACAGGTGAGAAGATTTTTAATTGGTCACAGCACGCCTTAAACAGAAAATTTCAACCAACAAGGCCTGTTAACAAAAGCATGTTTGAGAGAATTTCCTGTCAGATGGTATCGATACAACCTGAATGAAATTTGTTCAAACAGTCCTATGTGCAGCTGATAATTCCATTCCTAAATGTAACCCTGTCAGATCAAACTTGCCCTGAGGAAATGTTTGGCGGAATGCATCTGGTGAGGCAGCCGAACGATCAACACTTCAAACTACACTCGATTACACTCGATGACAGTATTATCATATCAGAGCACTTTTCCAAGTTGGTTTACTGTTAACTTGTACAGTTTGCTTTTTCAGTTGAACTGTTCACAGTGTGATACTGAGCAAACAGGTTTCTTTGCCCAGCCAATCAAATCTGCTAGTTTTTACTGATTTTTGCCAAACTTGATACAAGAAAGAACATTATCCTCAGGACAGTGTAAAAGGGAACTCACAGCAGAAGTCACTGACCTGTTCATGGATCATGAGATCAAATCAAATCAAATCAAATCATGTTGCTTTAAGCCCTGCTGACCACAAAGGCCACATCTGGGCTGAAACATTATAAAAAACAACAAAGTCAGAAAATTAAAATGCTAAGTTAAAACCCAATACCAGTTATTTCTTTACATAAAAAAAACCTGCAAAAAAGAGTCTGTCACACTCAAGTTCAAATCAAATCTTCTTAAAAACACTGATTTCTCTCAAAAACGCACTAATCAAATCCGGGGGATCAGCCCGGAACAAGGTCTTCATTGAGCTTGCCATTGAGTGCTTATGTCTGACATCATGTAGCTCCCTACAGTCAATTAGAATGTTATCTTGAGATGAATGCTGAAGCAAACTCAGGTAGTTTGTCAAACTACAATGACGGCGAAGACTTCAAACCTTTGCTGGAAAGTGAATCTGTAATCTACATTCCTAAAAATGCATGTATGTCTTGGTTGATAGGTTTGTTTTGGTGTCATTGAATTTTTTTTTTTTAAATCAAATAAGTCATAAAATGATTTTGTTCAAATGTTTAAAAGGATATAAACTTCAAAAGTTCACTTGAGTGTAAGTAGCTTCAGCAGAAAGTTTAATGCAAATACATCCTAAAAAATTGCAAGTTATAAGTTTTTGAGAATTATACCTTCAGTATTACCACTATAGCTGCATTTAGAGAGAATGAAGAGAACAGAATGTGGTTGTGAAACAGGTAGGGTTAGACACAAGCTGATGAAGTTCAGGTTTTCTTCTCCTCCAATTTCAATCCCCCTACCTGGGGGGGGGGGGGGGGGGGGGGGAAGCTCAGCTGGTAGAGCGCCAGACTCATAATCCAAAGGTTGCGGGTTCAATCTCTGCCGGGCCGTTTCGGTACATGGGGATTTTTCCCTCAGAGTTAACATTAGTTCTGACTCCATTTCCCATACAGTCCTTCAAATGAGACTATAAACCGAGGTTCCATGTGTGAACGCACGCATAACATCTTGCACACACGTAAAATCCCATCACCAACTTTCGGAAGAGAAGGCCAGTTTGGCCGTTGGTATGGATGACATGTTACCCATAGCATGCACCTTCCCGAAGATGGAGTATGGCTGCCTTAATGGCAGGATAAAAAACGGTCATGCACACAAAACTCCACTCCCTTTGTAGGGTAGATGGGATTAACTCATTGGCGCCTCGTCGATCACCTGGCTGATGACGGGTTGAGTGCTTCGCACAGACACGTCGCCCGCCAGGTGATTGACGATCTACTCGAATTTTCGCATGCAGCTGTGCGGTCTAAGCGAAACAATCATGGTATCTACAGAAAGCTGAGGATCTCCTCTATTAGGTGGTACTCTCCCTTGGTGTATTATCTCGCGTTTGATTCTACTTTTTCGCTCATATTATGGGATAGCTGGAGATAACTCTGGCTGCCCGTGTTCATCATGTTGTCGGCACCGAAGCGTCAGCGAGTCGTAGCGAACAGAAACATCCTATTTCCAGAAGTAATTGAAAGAATAATGGAAGAACGATCAAATGAAGAACTGGAACTGTTTTCCGAACTTGTCAAACTTTTCTGAACTGTTTTCCGAACTTGCCGAATCGGACAGAGAGGATATGAGTGACGATGGTGAGTTGCACATACTAAATGCTGATGAAATTTTTGCATTTTTTCTTCAAATATGTAACAGCAGCTCTCTGTTTGAGGTTTAGACCATGCACACAGCTGTGTGTGTGAAAGATACATTGTTTTTATGTGTTTGCTACACATTGTGTTGACTACAGTTATGATCATATTGATTTTTCATCCATACTTACGTGGAGAAAAAGTTTTTGCTGATAGCTGTTTGCCTACACTTTTCAAACCAATGGCGAGTGAAGTGTGTACTGAGCACAGGACTGTAGTATTTTTTTTTCTAAAAGAACATGATTTGAAGTTTTCAAAAACATATTTATTGTTGTATTTGGTTTGGTTCTGTCTGTATATTTTTTGTAAAACTACCGAAAATAGTGCGTCTCAGCGTGTCACGGTTGTGGCAGAAAGTTACGTCTGCATTGAGTTAATACTTGCCTGTCCATATAGGGAGTGTCCGCAGAAGTATCAGCCTGCGTACACAGAAGAAGAAGAAGAATCCCCCTACCCCCTCCCTACTCCTCCTCCCAATCATACGGCATTATTGTTCATCTCCAGCTCTTGTAACCATCCATGAATTCTGAGTGGTGTTCATCCAAGACCCTGTCAAAACCACAATGCCAGCATCAGAAGCGTCATGATGCTACAGTGCAGTGTACTCACGTTTTCCTCAGAAATAGTGGTGTGACAAGCGCTGCGCACCAGGCTGTCAAACAGCTTGGGCCACTGCTTCAGCAACACCTCACAGGTTTCCCCATAGCCTTCCTGGGGGACACAACAACCAACCAACCACATCAACACATAATCACGCTTGCTGGATTCCACACCACTTTCACAGAAAACAAAACTGTGTGTGTGTGTGGAGGCATGCAACTGAAGAACTACATGCATGCTTGCCTGAGTGTGCATGTTGTGTATGCGAAAGTATGTGAGCTTGATCCCCCCCTTTTTTTTTTGTCCTTTGTCAAGTGCGTGAAACCTCTCACAAAAGGCATTAAACGCTTAGAGGCAAAAGGGACGTTGTACGTAGTATACAAATAGGTAATAGAACCATTAACAAGTATGCCTTACCCATCGCACACGGTCGAACCGTGTCAAGGAGGACGAAGCGGTCAGGTGACAGATGGCACCTAAGGTAGTGAGGAGTTCGGACCTGCCCGACAGCGAAAGGGGAGAGGAATGTAACCACTAGGACCTCGGTGCACCAAGTGAGCGCTAAATACTCAGTCAGCTGAAGTTCTTTTGTAAACAGTCAGTGAAGAGCAAGAGTCTTGGACTCGTTCGGATGGTATTGCCGTGGGTCACTGGGATGGTTCTATTGTCAGGCTGGTTGAATGCGCGTGGATGTTGTTATCGTAGCCCTCTTTAAGATAATTACTGTGTTAAAGTGGCCTCCGAAGTCGGCGGGAATTTTCGATGTCCATCTGGTGCCAAGTGTTTGTTTGCTAATCAGTTAGGTAGGGATGTGTGTAAATGCAGATGTGTGGAGAATGTAGCGAATGGAGAATTCAGAGTACTTGTGAACTAGGGGTTTGAGAAGCAGCATGGACAAAGGCATGGCCCAAAGGGGAATCCTTTGTTTCCATCCCTATATAAAGTGAGGGAGAACAACGTGAAGGGAAGAACACCACAAGAGAGAGAGAGAGAGAGAGAGAGAGAAGGCAGAGGAGAGAGAGAGAGAAGAGAGAAGGGTGGGCAGGACAGAGAACGGGTCAAGAGAAACGTGGTCTGGGAGATAGAAGAGACAGCAAAGTCTTAGGGAAAGACAAGCTGGAAGAGAAGAAAACTAAGTTTGAAGCCCAAAGGTGGGTGAAGACAGACAAACTGAATTTGAACCCAGAGGTGGGTGAAGGAGACGAAGAAGAAGAGTTCTACGTCGAGATCCCAGAGACGACCACGAAGACCCAGTCCTGAAACCTGGAGCCAGTCAACCAAGGGCATCACCATCAAGCAGGGCTGAAGAAGACGTGAAGAGACTTTTCAAGAACTGTGGTGTGGTGTGAAAGCGTGGTTGTGTGTGTGAAAACCTGGCCAGGTAAGAAGTCATTTTTATTATAACCCGGGATTAGGAAGTATTGATCTTTTATGTGTTGATTTGTTCATTTTGTGTAATTGGATTTTTCATGTTTGATTATAGTAGCATAGAAATTGGATTTCTTGTGCTCAGTCGTGTTAGGAGAGAAACGAATGCGTGACATCCCATTCCCAGAGAGAGGTGAATGTTTGGTGCGCGCATGAGTGTGTATATGCGTGTATGAGTGCAAAGATAACCTTGGTGTGTTAAACCTGACTAATAATACATCAACTTAGTGCACTTAAGCAATACCATCACGATTTCCCCCATCCTGGACATCCTTTCTCCAGCTAACTTATGAAATCTTACTCTTGTTTTGTTACACTTCACAATTAAGGCAGAATTCAAACCTGTGAAGAAAGTAATCGGCGAAGGAACAGAGAAGAAGAGCATGCTGGCTCTGCGGACTAAGCAACTACTGTCATCACTGGGGGCTTAGTCTAGGTGGTGTCCTGCATGTGCTGGATCAGTACAGGCACCACTGAACACCACTGAACACCAACTGGGCAGCAGCGCAGGGTCTCCTGTGCTGGGTTGCCTCATGACGACCAGACACTGACTGCTCCCTGTAAAGCGCCAGTGATGTGGCTGTGGTGAAATGGGCCAGGGCTGCAGATGAAGTAGAGGGATGGGGAAGGTGGGGGGTGGGGGGGGGGGTGGGGTGGGGGTGGGGGGGGGGGGCAGAATGAGCAGCATGGGGACAGTTTCTACTGGGGCCACACAGAAGATGAGACAGAGAAAAAAAAGAAAATTATTCAGTTTAGGTTAGCGAACATCAGCAACAATTTTAGTAGCATAACTAGCAAATACAAAAAAAAAGACAAATGGCAAGATACAAAAGAAGACAAATGGCAAGATACAAAAGAAGACAAATGGCAAGATACAAAAGAAGACAAATGGCAAGATACAAAAGAAGACAAATGGAAAGATACAAAAGAAGACAGATGAGATAAAAGACAGTCACACTCTTCGTACAGCGAAATGGATAAGAGAGGATAGGGGTAGGGGTGGGTGAGGGGGGGGGGGGGGGGGGGCTATTTTAAACCACAAACAAATCAACAAGTTTGAACCAAAACTTCAGATCAATGAGTTGTACAGACACTGAACAGAAGCAGCTGACACTGAGCAAAACAACCTAGCCAGACAGAATAATAATGACAATAAACATAAAAAGAAGAGATAAATCTGTGAAGACAGCCATGCTGTAAAACGTAATACCAGTCCCACCTCAAGACAAAGAGCCAAGGGAGTCCTCCCCCCGGCCTCGGAGCGAAGTTCAGCTCCTCGCTTCAGCAAGATTTCCACCGCCTCATGCTGCCCGTGCCTGCCAGGGAAACACCTCGATGTAAATCACTAGGAATATCAGCATGGTTCAGTCACATGAAAGACTGTGGAGAAAATGTCTCTCTCTCTCTCTCACACACACACACACACACATACACACAGAAATCACACAATAAACTTAGTCCTTAAAAGTAACACAACACCGAATACTAATTTCACAAACATGAACTAATACTACATGACACACAAACTACAACCAGTATATGACAAACTAAAAACCCAGTCAATGACTGGCTGACATAAAAAAAAAAAAGGTAGATGACCAACGAATCAAAACTAGTATACGACAGGCAAACTAAAACACTGTGCAGTCACCAATTTTCTTTTTTGTCAAATCATGAAAAACAACAATTACGCCGCAACCAGCCGATCATGCAGCACAGGCTGATAGGAATGGCCTTGGAGGAAAAGACCTTGCCTTGAAAGGCAGGCAGACCGAAGATACTTTGTGAAGCAGGGTGAACTGGAATGGCCGAGACTGAAAGCCCGCTCCTGGTAACGATGGAAATGCAGAGCCTGCGCACAGGCTCCCCGGTAATATTCGGAGGGGGGGAAAAAATAAAGGTTCAGTCTGCTGAGGCAGATATTCAGTCTCCACTTTCTGTCTTCCTTAGGAACCTGAAAAAAGAACGGAGAAAACCCCCAAGAGACAAAGAAGAGCTACCTCCCTTACTGCACACCCTTGAAGAAGAGAATTTATCTCCCTCGGAGAACTGTAGCCTGGAAGGACCAAACTGAAGATGACACCAAGGGATGGAGGGAGGGGAGGGGGGGGGGTCAAAAAGGAAATCTTCAAGGTCTTCTCTTACCACCACCCCCCCCCCCCCCCCCCCCAAACATCAGATGTGATGGCCTCCCACTGAAGAAAAAAAAGCTGAAAGAAACGAGAAGAAAGAGAAACACCAGGCTCATGAATCCCTAAAGAGACGTAGAGAAGGGATGTTACCATAGGGAGGGGTCCTGAAAGGAGCTTGCTTCAACGAAAGCCTATTTTCCTCCCTTTTCTTCTTTTTCCTCCTTTCACATATTCAAATATTGCTGCGTGAACCACAGAGTCAATGTGATAGCAACTCAATGAGGTAAGACCACCCCTCGCAGGAGTGGCACGGCACAAATGGAGAACATACTGTACAGAAAACACAGGTCTCATGTGAGTCCTCTACAGAGCATCACTTGTGACATGAAGGCCAAATTTGGGAAGCTGTAGAAATCAACCATTTTGAAACGGGCTTGGGAGAAACTATGGCAGAAGGTGAAGTGAAGCAGAGATTGAGCCATAAAGTTACGGGAATTGTTGGCTGAAATTCCCATAGACAGGTCAAAAAAAAAAAAAAAAAAAGAATCTTCCACCTCCTAAGGAAATGTAAATTTGGACTGCCATTTGTGGGAATCTGTTGCAAAAAAAACACAAAAAAAGATGAAAATTTTGCTATCGAAAGAGACATGTTCCTCTGCCAAGGAAAAGGAGAAAAGCGAGCTAGTTCTATCATGGTGCAAAGTTTTGAATTCATTAAGGATGACCACTCTGATGCCTGTCGAGGGAATGCGGCGAAGTTAGCTCCCTGCTCCCCAAATTTTATTTTTTGAGGGAATCCTGATAATTTAGTGACGTTCCATGTTGAGTGGAGTTAAGGCATTTCTTTGGACAGGCAAGTATGAGAAAAAGAGCTTAAATGATTCACCATGCCACCTATCCAGAAAAGGTTACAGGACTTTTCCCCTTGTCACAACTTTCGCTCTATATGTTATTCAACTAACGTGCATTTTCAACTTCTTTTTCTGTTGTTGTTGTTGAAAACTTCCATTCTAATATAAAACTGTGGGATGAAACTTTCAATCTGCACACTGATGTGCCTTCCAATACCCTTCCCACCAGCTCTCCCCAAAATGTTGTATATTTCGACAAAAACAGCGTATACAAAGGACACAAAACAAACGTAAAACCACATCCCTGCCATGACTGACTTGCAGGCAAAGTGAAGAGGTGTCCATCCACTGTTGTTGGCTTTGTTGACATTGGCCCCGTTATCCACTAGACACAGCAGAGTCTGAAACATCCAGTTTTCAGCATTTTCAAAGTCAACCTACAAAACATCTTTGCTAAAGTTATGACACACACTGCTTGCCCAACTCGCGCTGAAGCACTGTTACGACAAATTTGTGCATAACCAGCACAGAATAATTTACCATACAAAATGTTGACCCTAATATGTTTTTCGGATGCAGCACTTTGATTATGCTTAAAGCAAATCAGCAGGCTTGTTAATAAGGTGTCTTGAGCAAGGCAGCGATCCCAGCAATTTCATTAATTGTTTAATCACTGATACAGATATAGGGTAAGGTAAAGTAATGTTGCTTATAGCCCAACCGACCGCAAAGGGCCATATCAGGGCTGTCACCATGTCAAAGTCAGCTCACACGTCTGATAAAGATACCTTGACTCTGTTCATCAAATATGAAACAGAAAAAAAAAAAAAGGAAAAAGGACAGAAGAAGATCTTTCATTTCTAAAGCAGTTTTTTTTTTTTTGTAGGCAACTGTATAGGCTTCAGAGGGAGCCACGTGCGTCGATGAGAGTTTAAAAAACAGCTAACAGCCAAAAGAAAATACTAGACAAAAATCTCACCTGCAGGTGTCCATTCTGACAGGCCACATGAAGCGGAGTCTGGCCTTGAGCATCCTGTGAACACACAACAAAGCTGCTCTTCAATCGTTTCTACTTATAACAGCTTTGGTGGGTCCTAGGTCTTCCTCAGGCAAGATACACAACACTCAGGACAACGAAAATGGCACAAGATGGGCATTTGCCACTTAGATGGGCGTTGCAAACGCCCATCTTGCACCGCATTGGATAGAGATAAGTGATTGCTCGTTCATTTCAGTTGTCCGGAGTGTTGTGTATCTTACCCGAAGAAGACCTAAGAGGTTGAAACGAGTCATGTTTTGTCTTGTGATTCGTTTGTCAACGTTTTTAAATACTTTTAAACTTTTGTTCAGATTTCTGCCTGCAGTCACCCTACTTTGCAACTAGATCTACTAAAAGTAGTTTTACAAAATACTTTCCCCTTCAAACAAATGCCGTATCCCCACTTGACATGGTACATCACCATACTATCAGGATTAAAAACAAATAAACGAAATAAAATCAGGACAGCGGGGAGCTAACCTCACTTCCACCCCAACCAGGCCAGCCAGAGTGATCACCCTTAGCTCGCAACTCTACGCCCATGTACTACTAGTTCAGTTTTTGCACCTTTTCCTGAATAAACCATGAACCAGGAAGGCACCCTAGTGTTTGCACCCTAGGAAGCCTTTTATAAAAGTACTTTTAGTAGTAAAATTCCTTTTCTTCATACACACAGATCTAAACGAATGCCTGAATATCAACAAGGTTGGTGGGACCAGCCGCCGTGGCGAAGTGGTTAGCGTCGCGGACTCCCAGCTGGGAGGTCGTGGGTTCGAATCCCATCAGAGTCATGTGGGTTTTTCTGCCCCGACCAGCTCCTACCCAGAGTTGAGTTTGCTGCGGACTCAGTTGGGAAGACTGGTACCACACAGTTGAGTTTCATCCACTTAATGGATGCGTTTCTGAGAGTGTTGCTCAAATTTCCTGACCAACACTGCAGGTGCCTGTATTTCTCGGGCCTGGTTGATGCTGGGATATATTATGAAAGTAAGCATAGAGTACAGCCCCGTCATGTAGTCTCAGACCGAAATGGAAATCCGTAGCATCATCTTAATCATCCTCATTCTCATCGATCAGCATAAAAAAAATGTCTCATATTCTGTGGCCCTTCATGCCCTGCTCTCATGGTGACCTCAATTTCGATGTCCTCTCCAAGTTTGTGGTCTTGGTTTGGTTCCGTCGGGGTCACCGGTATCGGCAAGTCCATGGGGGCTGTCGTTGGACGGACGTGGTGGCGCCCTCCGGAGGGAGAGCTCACTCGCGCCGGCTCTGCGACTAAGCAATTATTGTCATCAGTAAGGGGCTTAGTAGGTGGTGTCCTGCGTATGTTAGATCAGAACAGGCGCCACTGAACACCACCAAAGTGACTCGGCAGCAGTGTAGTGTCTCCTCCGGTGGGTTGCCTCTTGACGACTTGACATTGATCGCTCCTTGTGGATTGCCGGTGCCGGGGCTGCGGCGGGGCCAACTGGGCTGTGGCTATGGACGGGGTGTTGGAATGAGCGGCGTGGGTGCACAGTCTCTGAGGTGGCGCAGAGGTTGGGACAGCAAAAAAAAAGAAAAAAAAAAAAAGAAAAAAAAACAAGGCTGGTGGGATAAAGCTCACCTGATAACCAGTTTTTCTTTGCGCGAGTTCACATGAGACTGTCTCTGTACAGTTCTCCCACTAACAGCTTGGCGCCAGAGGTCCAAATGTTGTTTTAAAAGGTCTCTCAAAACAGACTGGAAGCTTCAAGCATAGTCCCCGTTCTCCCTCAAGAGCTCAATAAACAGCAAGAGAGCCCAATCAACAAAAGAAAGCACCATCAGGAAAAGAAGAAGACCCTACAACATGTACGAAAAATACTTTCTGTGCATTAACAACGATGAATGTCAAATGTGGGTCAAAAACACAAAGACAGGTAACGACAGGTTAGGCAGATTACTCTCTCTTTTTTTGTTTTTTTTTTGCTGGTGGTTTCCCTTTTCTTTCTCTTTCCCTGTTTTTTCTTTTTCTTACAGTGACTGATTCCCTCTGGATCTGCAGCTATCTGAACTACCACCACAACATCCCCTCAGACAATCTATACACCACAACACCTCCTCAGACAATCTATACACCACAACACCCCCTCAGACAATCTATACACCACAACACCCCCTCAGACAATCTATACACCATTACACCCCCTCAGACAATCTATACACCACAACACCTCCTCAGACAATCTATACACCACAACACCCCCTCAGACAATCTATACACCATTACACCCCCTCAGACAATCTATACACCATTACACCCCCTCAGACAATCTATACACCACAACACCCCCTCAGACAATCTATACACCACAACACCCCCTCAGACAATCTATACACCACAATACCCCCTCAGACAATCTATACGTCACAACATCCCCTCAGACAATCTATACACCACAACACCCCCTCAGACAATCTATATGCAGGTATCTGAACTACCACCACAACACCCCCTCAGGCAATCTATACACCACAATACCCCCTCAGACAATCTATATGCAGCTGTCTGAACTACCACCACAACACCCCCTCAGACAATCTATATGCAGCTGTCTGAACTACCACCACAACACCCCCTCAGACAATCTATATGCAGCTGTCTGAACTACCACCACAACACCCCCTCAGACAATCTATATGCAGCTGTCGGAACTACCACCACAACACCCCCTCAGACAATCTACATGCAGCTGTCTGAACTACCACCACAACAGCCCCTCAGACAATCTATATGCAGCTGTCTGAACTATCACCACAACACCCCCTCAGACAATCTATATGCAGCTGTCTGAACTACCACCACAACACCCCCTCAGACAATCAAACACCTCCATGTCTTTGGTCATGCCACAGAAGTAAAAAAAAATCTGCCAAAAAGTAATTTGTGACTTCCAGCCTGCTGCCTGACCAATGTCAGAGACCACGATATTCCGCCACAGGATGCAACTGGCAGAAAGAGCCCGGACCCCACTCTCTAGGGGGAAGCAGTTTGTGGCCATAGACGTAAGCCTGACAAATAACCTCCCTAAGCCAGGAGGTTATCGTCAGTGGTCTGCTAGCAGCACCCAGCCTGTCAGGCCATAAAACAGCGCAGGAGGAACATGACTCTGTCCTCTGAAGATACTCCTTCAGTGCTCTGACTGAAGAGTCAACCTGCTCCACCTTTGAACATCAAGGCCTGTGACTGGATGACAGAAGGGCCAGTGGAGGAAAGTTACAGTCACGGGGCTGCTCTTCAGGCTTTGCGATCTTGGCGAGGAATGCAGGGCGCATGGAGAGTGTGACTGAGCCATCATCGTGCCACTTCAGGGACTGACTCTGTCGGATGACGCCAGCGTGACCAAAACCCACATCTTCAAGGTGAGGTTCCCAACACACCATTTGGGGAGTGGCTCAAAGTCACTGGAATCCAGATACCCCGAGGCAAGTGGGAGACTCCGTTTGGGGCACCAACTGAGTCTCACGGATCCCAGCAAGGAGTATACAATGAGTTGTTCTGTTTGGTATGGATCATGGCTAATGTCGTGAATTGTAGTAAGCAAGAGAAGAAGGCCATACTAAAAATTCACCTCAATGTCAACATCTTTGATGCGTGACAGCATATCCTGCAGGAGTTCTGTACGTCCATTTACCGCCAGCCAATGTACCTGCAACATCATCATCATCATCATCATCATCATCATCTATGGTCAATCTCAACTTTAATGGCACACAACCTGTTCATTGTTATGTTGTCTGCCAAGACTACACTAAACTGAGTACCATGGTTAAAACCGTTTCTATTTTATGTGTCAGAATTTACAGCTCATCTATGTGCATGCATCATGGGATATAACCAAATTCTGCACATGTTCAGATCTGTCTTAAACTGTCAGCGTTACTGAATTATTATATTCACGGATTTTGCTGAGACCAGTCATCGTCCATACACACAATCACACACATACAGATACATACACAAACACACACACGAACACATACATACACACACACACACGCATGCATGAATGCACACACACACACACAAACACAAACACACACACACTCACACACACACGCACACTCAAAGACAACTTACAGCTGTAAGCCCTTCGTTGTTCCTTATGTTGATGTCACATTCATGTTCCAGCAATTTGTTTAAGCACTTCCTTTGACTGGAACACAAGATACCACCAGTACAAACGAAGTGCACAAACACAAGATATGACCAGTACAAATGAAGTGCACAAACACCAGATATGACCAGTACAAATGAAGTACACAAACACAAGATATGACCAGTATAAGTGAAGTAAACAAACACAAGATATGACCAGTACAAATGAAGTGCACGAACACAAGATATGATCAGTACAAATGAAGTACACAAACACAAGACAGACCAGCATACAAGTGCAGTAAACAAACACAAGATATGACCAGTATAAATGAAGTACACAAACACAAGATATGACCAGTATAAATGAAGTAAACAAACACAAGATACCACCAGTACAAATGAAGTAAACAAACACAAGATATGACCAGTCTAAATGAAGTACACAAACACAAGATATGACCTGTGTAATGAAGTACACAAACACAAGATATGACCAGTACAAATGAAGTACACAAACACAAGATATGACCAGTACAAATGAAGTACACAAACACAAGATAGACCAGTACAAGTGAAGTACACAAACACAAGACAGACCAGTACAAGTGCAGTAAACAAACACAAGATACAACCAGTCTAAATGAAGTACACAAACACAAGATATGACCTGTGTAATGAAGTACACAAACACACAGGTACGACCAATACAAATGTCATACACAAATAAAACATGGTAATAGGCAATATAGTAAAAGTCTTTCTAAAAAAAACCCAAACCCACCCCCAAAACCAAAAAACCTAGTGTAATACGATTTTCTTCATTCAAGCCAACTTCCTCATCCTTCTTTTTTTTTTCTTCAAAGCAGGCATGTTTGCGTACAATTAACAGTCATCCAACAACACTAATCCCAGAGAAAGTGGAGGAAATGGGAAGCCCAACTCAGCCTGCAAGCCTATGCTTTCCCTGCTAGCGAAGCGTATGTACCAGCCTTTCTGAGCGTTGGGCAGGTTAGCGTCTTCCAGAATGTGGCGGATGAGCAGTGACGGACCCATGGAACTACACATCGCCGTCATTGTATTCAGTCACTACTGTTCATATTTTGAAACATCCAGCATTTTTCTTCATAAGATCATTAGTGAGATGTCTGTTGTAAACAAATTTTAACAATCTGCCAGTAACAACTACCTGTTGGTGGCCAACGTCCCTGAACATATCTGAATATGTACCACTGTTCATATTTCGAAACATCCAGCATTTTTCTTCATAAGATCATTAGTGAGATGTCTGTTGTAAACAAATTTTAACAATCTGCCAGTAACAACTACCTGTTGGTGGCAAACGTCCCTGAATGTATCTGAACATGTACCTTGAATCAGAAGAAGCAAAGCTTGTGTTGATTTGACACTGAGATTTTGTGCTGACCTTGTACATTAATTGATGTTATTCTTAATTAAAGAGTCTGTATTAGCCAGCGTGGTTTTAAACCATAGTTTTATATTAAAATTTCATCTTAGGCCTATGTAGCATCAGTACTGACAGTGGTGGTACAGATCATCACTATTCTAGATCCTTACTAATTTTCATTGTACTGTTTTTCCACTAGTGGAAGCCTGAACAGGAGCACCGAGCCTTCTAAAAATGATTCACATCTCCATTAGACACACACACAAAAATATACACAACCATAGCCATAAGAAAGACAGTTAAAACACCCCTTTCTCTCTCCCCTTACACAGACAGACAGATACGCCACTCTCTCTCTCTCTCTCTCTCTCCTCTGATACTCGCTAAAAAGAAGCATCATATCTAGACTGGTGCTCAACATTACCATCAGACCACACCAGCAGTGACACTACTTAGCCACACACCACACAACACACACCACACACACACACCACACACACACACACACATCCTTTCAAACAGACTGTTCATGATGCAAGTCTCCTTACAAGGCTAAGATATTTTTAAAGATCATGCCCATTCTTTCAGCCACTTTGTTTTCCCTTACAATAAACCCCTGAGCAAAAATGTACACAAGCTCAGCATGTTCACATTTTCACCATGCATACAAGGGGCTGGAATAGCTCAGTGGTAGAGCGCCGAACTCGTAATCTTGGTGATCCTGGGGTTTGCAGGTTCGAATCTCCGCCAGGCCTTTTGGTACAAGCGGATTTTTCCCACAGAGCTAACATTGGTTCTGACTCCATTTCCCATACAGTCCTTCAAATATGACTATAAACTGAGGTTCCATGTGTGTACGCACATATGACATCTTGCACACATGTAAAATCCCATCATCAACTTTTGGAAGAGGAAGCCAGTTTGGCCGTTGGTATGGATGACACGTTACACATAGCATGCACCTTCCCTGAAGTTGGAGTATGGCTGCCTTAATGGCAGGACAAAAAAACGGTCATGCAGACAAAACTCCACTCCCTTTGTTGGGTAGATGGGATTCATCCTTGCCTGTCTATACAGCGAGTGTCTGCATATACATGTAGGTAAACAAAATTCGAAAAGCGTCACCTCTGCTGGAAGTAGGAAAAGGTGCCTTACCCATTTTTAGCTGCCAAGTGAAGAGGGGTGCATCCAGACCTGTCCTGCAAATTGATCTCCGCTCCTTTCCTCAGCAAAAGGCAAAGGCAGTCGTAGTTTCCGCAACTACAGAAAAAAAAAAAAAGATCAAACCCTATGAATATGCTTTCAAACTCTTGAGACTGAAATTTCAATAAAACATGCTGAATATCTACACTCCCTCTTAAAGAGGAACATGAAAAGGTCTTTCAAGAATACTCAGGTGACAAATTTCACTGACAGGAAACTATTAAAAAAATGTTTTCTTCAAAATATTTATCTGACCAGAGAAGTACCATAGGGTGGACAGACCCAGATAAGCCAGGACCCTCAATCCCAATGCCTATCCTCCCTCCCCTCCCCAAAAGAACAAAAAGGAGGTAGGTCAACAGTATCCAGGTCAGAGTTTGGGTTACCAGTAATAATGGACGCATCTGACCACATGGAAATCGCCCTACTTTTGTGAAAAGAATTTCTTTTGACAGTGAAAAAGCAGATTTTGTCATTTAATTTGGCATTAATCAATCAGTTCTAAAGGTATTTATCAACAATGATAATGAACAGGCTTGGTCCGTTTACTGAACAACTTCAGCTGACCAACCACTGAACACCTACTTGATGCTCCGAGGTCCGAGTGAGTGATTCGTCTCCCTTTCACATGAGAATCCTTAGTACCTTTAATTATTACTGTCCCTTGACAATAACTATACATCAACTTCGATCTCCTTCGATCTGAGCAAGGTGAGGGCCCAAATGCTTCTTGACTGACTATCCACCTCTCTGCCATGCCCAAAGTTCTTGTTTAAAGCCACTTTGTCACAGATTTTGCTCCTTCGACATTCCTAAAACCAGTATATATGCTTTCTGAGTACCCAGACTTAAAAAAGCATCTTGCGAAATGTTGATGTAAAATCAGCGTAAGCCATTCTTTCCCATTCTATCTTAGTACCAGAAATGACCACCATTCTTGCCTTGGCTTAAGGCTGTGTCAGGCCAACTGACATAGGCTAGAACACCAAGGCTACATCAAAATGTTGTTATGCTCTGCATAGTTATGCGGGGATTGTCTTCAGTTGTGACAAGCTCCTAGCATAACATTCTTAGTCTCCAAAATCCCCTGAAGTCGGAGAATGGCTGCCCATGTGGCGGGGTAATCAAAAACGGTCACACACATAATGTTCTCATCCCCAGCTGATGCATTTGTACCATAGTGTTCAAGTACTTCAGCTGTTTGGATGATCCCTGGAGTCTTTTGTCTTTTAGCCAGGGTATGACAATAACAACGACAACGACAACGACCATCATTCATCGCCAGTCCTTTCAGTTTGTTCTTTGAATCTAGGCTGGCTTGTTTGCGGTCCAAGTAACAAGAACGCAAGGACTGAAAGTAATAAACATGCACACGCACGCACTCGTGCTCTTTCATTCACATAATGAAGAAATCAAATCATGCACATACTTGGCAGCAATATGCAGAAGACTCCTCTGGGCACGCCCACACTGGAAAGACACTGGGAACTTGGAACTGGATAATAGATCTGCCACAGACCTGAAATGACACTTGAAATTACAATATGATGTAGGCATGAAGGCACGATCCAAGTTTCAGAGTCCATGGTTCAGTAATGTTCAAAATGTCCCTCGTGAATAGAGGTTAAAGCGATATTACCATAGGAACACAGAGTTAAGCATCCCAACATAGAGATGTTATTTTCAACAGCTTTTCTGAGGCATACACTATGTGTACAAAAAGCAGGCACTGTTCTGAATACATGTGTAACTGGCTGGGAAAGTGACAACTTCATGGTTAAAAAATGTCACCAAGAAATCTCAACTAAATAAATTAATTCACTTAATATTAAGTAAAAATGAAGCCATAAAGAAAAAGATGTGCAGTTAAAAACTACAATTTGATTGTTTGCAATTATATCTAAATAAACAAATATGAAAGTAAATAATGAGTCAGAGTAAATAAGTAAGTATATCAACATGATTATTAGAAGAGTGTGTGTATAACTCTGTGTGTTCAGTGTGTGTGTGTGTGTGTGGTGTGTGTGTGTGTGTGTGTGTTGTGTGTGTGTGTGTCTGTGTGTGTGTGTGTGTGTGTGTCTGTGTGTGTGTGCATGTATGTGTGTTTGTGTGCGTCTGTGTGTGTATGTAAAAGTAGATCTATAATCTGCCTGTCTCTGAATATTACAATATGAAACACATGCGATAAACAAACACATTTTCAACACATACCTGTGCTGATTCCCAATTACCATTGGCATCAGGATGTAGAATGCCTCCTTATCATCTGAAACCACAACATGAGTACAGGATATAACACTCAACTTCAAGTTTTCAAATGTCTTGACACACACACAAACAAACAAACTTGTTAATGACAGAGGCCGTCATAAGCACCAAACCGAAATTCTTGAACTTATGATTGCACTTGAAAATAGGCCTTAAGACTAAAGGTAAATATCATTGAATTTTTGGCTCTGTCATAAAGATGGAGGCAATAAACATGAAAATTATTTGTATTCATGACATCATACTCTGGTATCTCCTTTTGACACCTAATAAGCAATCCGTATAATTTCCCTTCATCAAATAGACAAGCTAATCATGCAGTTCAAACTGCAAACCATCCTGCAGCAAGATGATCCATTCCTGGCAATACCATTACCATTTTTTTCAGCTGCAGCAGATCAAAGAGCAGTCAGTCCAGCTGAACTAACGATCGGATGCAAATTGCAAACTACCCTTCCAATACTTGTTTGTATTGGTATGAAAAGAAAAAAAAAACTGAACTCAAGAGAGACAAAGGCAAAGAGGTCAATTATAGGAAATATGACAAGCACCATAGAGCAAAGGATCTTCCGGTTCCAGCAGACATTGTACTGCAGAAGTTAGACCAAAAAAAAAAAAATCATAGGCCTAATCCAGTAGTGGTGCTGAACAAATATTGCACCTCACTTTTAAACAGCAAAGATTACTTCCAGAAACCAGTACAGGAGAAAAAGGAAACATCTGCGTCTATCTCCAGTTTATTCTCTCACTTATATTGGCTGCCAAAAATAAAAAGTACAACATTCTTCAAGTTTCTGAATTAGAAAACACCTATAGTAAGATCTCTACTTGTCCCATCAGATCCGTCTCCAGCCATTTAGTCAAGAAGCCAGTCCTACAGTTTGTTTTGAGCTGCTTTCTCGGTACCAGGGGAATAACAGATTGACCCCCTATTCATCATAAGAAAATCAAACAATCCATAGAAAGATTACTACTTCTGTGAAAATTACCAGCCATGGAAGGACCGTTTAACCACTCCAGCATTTTATAGACTACAACTAAGCCCTGGATGTCTAATTCAGATTCTCAGGCATAAAAAAACCCCCACAGCAATGCCACGATCGTAACATATATTTTAATACTGTAAGACTGTAAGGCAATTTTTCTTAGACTAAAACTAACAGAAAAAAAAGAGAAACAAAAGTCATTAACCCGTAGAGTGCCTTTAAGCCGTCAGCTGACGCCGCATTAAAAATGCTTTCCCAGTGCCTATGGGCCGTCCACTGACGTCATGCATTTTTCTTGAATTTTCATTCGTTACTATTTCTATCAACGGACTTAAATAGAGTGTGCGTGGTAAGCCTTATATGTCTGTAGTATTAAAATGATATGTAAATGACCACACGTGAGGGGAAAGCCCATTTATTCTCATCACTGACTGGATGACCAGCCAGCACTTGTCTCGCTTGCAAAGATGGCGGCGCAACCTTCGACAAGCGCAGCGACCAAATCAACGTATTTACACAGCTGAGCAGGCTCTGCTTATGATTTTTGACAAAGACAATAATCTTTTATTCAACGACTCACTCGAGCATGAAGGTGAGATGATGATAGTGATGGAATTGCCAACCGTATTCGTCAGTTATTGTGTCGGGCTGTGTGACCTCAATGTGTGTTCAGCTGACTGGTTTGCCAGCGTCGAACGAGCTCGCCTAGTGTGTACTCTGCACTGCGTGCCAGTGGTCAGTGACGTGGTAGTCAGCGTGAGAGGGGAGCGCGGCCTGCTCGCGGCGCGGCACAGGGCAGAGGGAAAGGTAGGGGAAGAGGAGCAGTGAAAGAGAGGGTTGAAGTCCAGCAAGGGGGCGTGGTGGGGAGAGGGGGGCGTGGTCGTGGACTGACCTGTCTGCATAGAGTGTGAGCGTCTTGATAGACTTCTAAACTGTTTTACTTTCATTTACAGGTGTAGTGTGACAATACAAACTTTATTTTCAACTTTTTTGCTTTGTGTTCTTGTTTGGATGTGAAGATGTAGTGGTAAATACATATGCTTTTGATCGTGCAAAAAAATCTATCCAAATCTAATTGTCTAAATACTTTTTTATTATCAAAATTAAAACAAAAGAAGCCCAGATTCAAAATCTTCATTCAATTTCCTTCAAAAATCATATATATTTCATTGTTATATCTTTTGTAGTTTCTGAGCTAGAATTTTTTGTTAATTATTACCCCCAAATCATTAGATTTCCCTGGCACTGGGAAAGCCTTTGTTTGTAACATTTTCAAGCAGCTTCAAGCAGCGAACGGGTTAAAAAGTAAAATAATATACCCATTTTGCTAAACTTAATGTTAAATATTGTCTTATGTTGATAGGATGGAGATCTGACAATTGTGGATTTTCCACTAGTTTAGTCTACATTATTACACTGCTAGCAGACAACATACTATTCATTTCCTGTTAGTGTTATGTAAACCTGTGAGTTTGATGAGAGTACACATGTACAAAGACTACACAAAAGTAAACAAAACTACTGAACAGCTGATACCTAAAGATCCAGAACTAGCTAATGATTATCACCCGAGTACATCTGATGGAGCACCCAATGCAAAGAAGCCTCTTTACACGCCAGTCAATGACTAAGATACTTTATGCCATCTTATTATGACTGAGTTGGCCCTAGAGTTGAATAAAAACGAACAGCTGAAAAACTGTCAACTGTAACTTCTTTCAACAGCCCAGGGATCACAAGCTCCCACAAAGGGGTCCCAAACACTGAACTATAAAAACAAATGGTAAATTCAAGGGCAAAGCTAACATTTTGGGGGGCCATATGTATTGTTAACTGAACTAGATATCAACCCTGTAAAAGAGCTTCTTCCCATTGACTATTATGGCTGAAACTGATAAAATTTGCTAATCTGTAGTTTATACGCAAATCTGTAGTTTATTTGGTGTTTGCATAACATGAATAAAGTTTTCAAATCAGTTTAACTCTGATCTTTGAACAAATGAAAACGTGATAGACAGTAGTCAGGTCTGAAGGCAAGTTATAGATTCAAGATTGCCAACTCATGTTTTGTTTATAAACATGGATGGAAAATAACACAAGATTTTCTTAAAAGTAAAAAAAATCAAAATGCAACTTTTCTCGATTCAACAACTTCATTCAAATCTAACATAGCTGACTCAGCTCAGTGCCACTACCTGCTTTGGTCCGAACACTAAGTCACCTAAAACTCTTATTTTCAATTTTTTCAGTGTCGACGAAAACTAAAAACTACTGGTCAGTCTCTTCAAGACTCTTGAATTGCAGAATTCAGAACCTCACCAGATCTACTGACATTGTTGAATACATACCTTTCGGAAGCTCTGCTGCTCTGCCTCGCTTCAGTGAGGCGGCCAGCTTTTGAAGAAAAGCCATCATTCTATCATTCTAGTTTGTGGATCTGTTTGTTATTACCACGGCTGTTGGCTTCGTTTCAGTTCCGGCTACATGGACAGCCATGTTTCAAGGGACGCAATGCCAGTCAATAGCTGTGGGGTCAGGATGGAGACGAGAGAGAGAGGCTATATTTAGTTCCATAGTCAAGTCTTTCGAACGACTATTTTTGGGCCCTCGTTCTCGACATTGCAACACATAAAAAATGTTACTTTTTTCCGCGCTGCTATAAGTAGTGCCCGGAAAATGTTGGGGGCACAGAGGTCTAGCAGTCATCAAGGCTATACACTGACAGTGGCCAAGACTACACAGTGACAGTGGCCAGTGACAGTAGCCAAGACTAACAGTGGCCTACAAAATCGACTCAGTCTATTATTTTCATATATTAAATACGGTTGAAAGGGGAGAGGGTAGGGGAGGGGTGTCAGTACAGAATCAGTATTCTCAAGAGAGGAGTAACTCAGTTTAATAGTTTTGACTTATCTGGATAAACCAGAAATTTAACCAGGCTTAATAACTGCTCTGCCACAATTCTCTATTAACAGAAGATGAACAGAATGCGTAAATACAGTTCAGAATCTAATGATTTACATTTTGTACAGGAATTAAGCGCCCATCTTACACCGATATGCGAAGATAAGTGATTGCTCGCTCTTCATTTTCATTGTCCTGTATCTTGTGTATTTTGCCTGAAGGCGACCTAAGAGGTCTTCTTTCTTCTTCTTCTGCGTACGCAGGCTGATACTCCTGCGGACACTTCCCCTGTATAGAAAGGCAAGGATTAATCCCATCTACCCAACAAAGGGAGTGGAGTTTTGTGTGTATGACTCTTTTTTATCCCGCCATTAAGGCAGCCATACTCCAACTTCGGGGAAGACCTAAGAGGTCAAAACGCGTCGTGCTTTGTCTTGTAATTTCTTTGTCCATGTGAACCGGGAGAGTTACTTTAAATTCCTTTAAGAATTTGTTTCAGTTCCGCCTGCAGTTACCTCGCTTTGAAACTAATAATTCAGTTTGTGACACAATTATCAACCTACTTACAGTCGAGAACATAGAACGGGCGTAGATCCTCACAAAGCTTGGGCCTGATCATTTCCTCAACAGATTCCGAAGGAACTGTGTCATGAACTAGCTCTGAATGATACATACCTCAAAAGTCAGTAGAGTCTGGTTATAGGCCCATTCCTTCTATATGACTCGAAAAAATCGAGGTGAGAGGATTTAAAATGAAGATCCACAACCTCTTCTTTTCTTCTCTTCTGCGTACGCAGGCTGATACTCCTGCGGACACTCCCTACATGGACAGGCCAGTATTAATCCCATCTACCCAACAAAGGGATGGAGTTTTGTGTGCATGACCTTTTTTTTTTTTTTTTTTTTATCCCGCCATTAAGGCAGCCATACTCCATCTTCAGGGACGGTGCATGCTATGTGTAACGTGTCATCCATACCAACGGCCAAACTGGCCTTCTCTTCCGAAGGTTGGTGATGGGATTTTACGTGTGTGCAAGATGTTATGCGTGCGTTCACACACGGAACCTCGGTTTATAGTCTCATTCGAAGGACTGTATGGGGAATGGAGTCAGAACCAATCCTGGGGATGACAACTCCTGTGAAAAATTGTAGCACTATTTTGTCCCTTAAAGACGCTTTACGAGTGAAAATCAAAATAGAAAAAAGTTTACATCAAGTTCAGAATTGCAACTTAAACAACAAAACCAGTCTTACAGACATATTACAAATCAACAACAACATTGTAAGCTGCAAGAGTCGCACAGTAATCGTTGTTTCTTCTTTAAACGGACCATTAACTCTTAACTCGCATAGCATGTAAAGTTAGAATCTTTCTGCAACGCCGTTGTTGTATATATGCGAAATGTCAGTATGACTTCAGAAAAGCATTCAATGGATATTGCCTATCTCGCTTGAAGAAGAGAGAAGAAGAAGAGAGAGAGAGAGAGAGAGGGGGGGGGGGGGATGAGGAGGGGGCAGAGGACTTCTCGACTCAATGCTCTGTAAAAGACAATGCTGAATGACCAAGGATTTGAGGAATCAGGTAGAGGCAAGGAACACTGCGCGCGGGAACTGGGACACTCAACAGAGGGATGGAGGAAGGGGAGAGGGGGGGGGGGGGGTGAAGGGGAAAAAAGGGGTTAAGAAAGTTGGGGAATGAACGGAGGTGGGGTGACAAGTGGGAGAGGCGGAGGGGGGGGGGGGGAACAAAGTAGTGGAGGGCGGGGAGAAGAGAAATGAAATAAGTGTCGGGGGAGGGGGGGGGGGGGGGGGGGGGGGGACAACGTCTCCCGCCGGAACACCTGTAGCAAACAGCATTTGCCAAAACTGATTGAAAGACTACATCACTCACAGAAAGCTCTGATAAGATTATGGTAGGAAAGGCATCCTCAACATTTCAAATTAAGATCTTTTAGATCAATATCTCAAGGACCCTCCCCCCCCCCACCCTGCCCTTCTCCCCTCCCCCTTCCCCTAACCCATGTCCCAGATCTGAAAATGGCTTTGTTAAAAAACCAGCTTATCATAATTATTCGGGGTTCTTCATGTAGCTCGCTCCGCAGAGCGAGCGAACACTAGTATATCGCGACTGTTAAAGAGCATGTTATTTCAAACTTATTATGCTAATGGATATAACCTTCCCCCGACCCCATCAGCTCCACCAGCCCTACGCCCTCTTCCCATTATATGATAGCTCTGGCACTTGCAAGTGTGTGAGTGTGATGGTGTGTGAGGAGGTGTGTGGGTGGAGTGTGTGTGTGTGTGTGTGTGTGTGTGTGTGTGTGTGTGTGTGTGTGTGTTGTGAAATATTTATCCTATTTATGCCGGTTTCTTTGCTATGATTTGTTTCCAGTTTTTTTTTGTTTTTTTTCTGTTTGTCTTTGGTCTAGTCTTTTTTTTCTTTTTTTTTTTTTTCTTTTTTTTTTTTTTTGCTTTTCTTTTTCTTTCTGAGTGGGCGGGGTGGGGGAAGGGGTAATTTGTTGACTTTACGTCTTCTTCTTCTTCTTCTTCTTCTTCTTTCTCTTCTCTCTCTCTCTCTCTCTCTCTCTCTCTCTCTCTCTCTCTCTGTGTGTGTGTGTGTGTGTGTGTGTGTGTGTGTGTGTGTGTGTGTGTGTGTGTGTGTGTTGTCTTTTTGTTCTTATATGTTATTGTTCCACAATATTTAATCCTGCTAGTGCTAATGCAATGAAACCTCTTACCCTGTCTACAAAAGAGCACTTAAAGCAGTTCTTTTAAAATTGTTAAGTCTTAGTGAGGGGAATATATTTGCAAATACAGATAACCTCGTTTTGATTGGTATCAACATCTGAAACGAGGCAGAGAACGGTACACAGCAAATAACAAACAAGTAGGATAACTCTTGCTCCCTTGATGAATAAATACACACCCATAACTCCAAACGAATGCTGATAACGACACCGAATCACCCAGCAGAAATGAAAACACAGAGCACACAGAACAAAAATGAAATAACAATGGAACGGTAAAGAAATAGAAAGGGAGGCAACTGCTATTGGCTGAACTGTTCCGTCCTCATATCGAAATTACGTTCCCTTTTCAATGACTACATAACCGTTGTGAAGGATTTGTCCTTCGATTTTTTTGTCAGCAGTCCAGAGCTCAGAGTGACAACTTGTAGATGATGACTTACGAACTTTAGACGTCGATTAAGATGTGCCTCCACGGTGTTAAAATCCTTTTTTTTTTTCTTTTTTTAAAATTCATTTATATCTATTTATTTCATCTCATTCATTTGTTTATTTGTTACTGCTGTTCAACGTTTCATTTGTTGTGTGTGGCTGCGTGTGCTGTTGAAGTCGTTCATTGCTCTGCTCTGATCTTTCTTTGACACCACCCGACAAGCAACACACAGTGCACACGTTATCGCAGTGACAGTACTGACATTCCAAGCGGAGTAGTCAATAACAGGTCGTACAGCCGCCGTGGAGAAGTGGTTACCGTCGCAGACTCCCGACTGGGAGGTCGTGGGTTCGATTCCCATCAGAAACATATGGGATTTTTCTGCCACGACTGGCTCTTACCGTTATTGTTAAGTTTGCTACGGGGCTCAACTGGGAAGTCTGGGACCAACACAATCGAGTTTCATCCAGTAATGGATATTCCTCTCTCTCTCTCTGAGAGTGTTTGGTCAAATTTCCTGACCAACACTGCAGGTGTCTGTATCTCTCGGACCTGGTCGACGCCGGGATATATTGTGAAAGTAAGCGTAGAGTACAGCCGTGTCATGCAGTCTCAGACCGCAATGGAAATCTGTAGCATCATATTCATCGTCCTCATTCTCATCGATCAGGATTTTAAAAAAAAAAAAAAAAAGGTCTCAAATTCTGTGGCTCTTCATGCCCTGCTCTTATGGTGACCTCAGTTTCAATGTTTCCACGTCTATGGGTTTGGTTTAGTTCGTCAGGGTCACCGCTTTCGGCAAGTTCACGGGGGTTGTCGCTGGGCGGACGTGGTGACGTCCTCCGGAGGGAGAGCTCACTCACGCCGGCTCTGCGACTAAGCAATTATTGTCGTCAGTAGGGGGAGGTTGGGGGGGGGGGTAATAAGTGGTGTCCTGTGTATGTTGGATCAGAACAGGCCCACTGAACACCACCGAAGTGACTCGGCAGCAGTGCAGTGTCTCCTCCAGTGGGCTGCCTCTTGACGACGTGACAGTGACTGCTCCCTGTGGATTGCCGGTGCCGGGGCGCGGCTGTGGAAGGCGGTCGGAATGAGCGGCGTGGGTGCTATGCCACTGAGGTGGGACAGAAGATGGGACAGAACAAACAAAAAAACACAAAAAAAAAAAGTCATCATGGGTTCTAGCCTACTCGCCAGAAGAGACACTGCAGCTGCAGAATCACTTTGGAAGTAGACAGTGGTGCCTCTTCTTATCCGAACATACATATGACACCAGCTGCTAAGCCCACCCCCCACCCCCACCCCCCGCTCCACCTCTTCACCCCACAGAGCAAATATGTTCCGTACTGACGAGTGACAATAATTACCAGATCGAGGACAAATATGTTTCCTCACTGACGAGTGACAATAATTACCAGACCGAGGACAAATATGTTCCTCACTGATGAATGACAATAATTACCAGGTCGAGGACGAGTATGTTCCTATCTGGCGAACGACGGTAATTATCAGGTCGAGGACAAATATGTTCCTCGCTGACAAAAATCACACACACACACACACACACACACACACACACACACACACACACACACACACACACACACCACCACGACACCACACACACCACGCACACACACACACAACACACACACACACACCACCACCACCACCACCACCCACCACCCCACCACCACGAACCACAGGTACACCACCACCACCACCACCACCACCACTGATGTTTGTTGCCTTCAAGATAATTCTGGATATGTTTGGTTTTTTTTTTTAACGTGTGGCTGTGACTGTGATTTTCGTGAGTTTGATCCGTAGAACTTCTGTCCAAAGCGGAGCCGATTTCTGGCAGGGCGCCGGCACTTGCGTCTGATTGTCTTTGATCCTTGTCTGGCATTCCATTTCTGTGCTAGTCTTGTTTTGGTTTATTTTCTGTTTGTTTTTTCTCTTTGTTTTTTTGTTTGTTTGTTTTTCTTTTCTTTTCGGTTGTGTGTGTGTGCGTTGTGTGTGTGTGTGTTGTGTGTTGTGTGTGTGTTGTGTTTGTGTGTGTGTGTGTTGTTGTGTGATCTGTTCGCCTGTGTGTGTGTGTGTGTGTGTGTGTGTGTGTGTGTGTGTGTGTGTGTGTGTGTGTGTGTGTGTGTGTGTGTGTGTGTGTGTGTGTGTGTGTGTGTGTGTGTGTGTGTGTGTGTGTGCCCACTTTGTTTTACGTTCATTCCTCGTTTCTCTCTCTCTCTCTCTCTCTCTCTCTCTCTCTCTCTCTCTCTCTCTCTGTGCGCGCGCGCGTGTGTGTTTCTTGTTCTCTTTGTGTGATTGTGTTTTGTTTTTCTCTGTTTTATGTTTCCTGTCCTTTTTTTCTCTGTGTGTGTGTGTGTGTGTGTGTGTGTGTGTGTGTGTGTTGTGTTGTGTGTGTTTTGTGTGTGTGTGTGTGTGTGTTGTAATTCTCTCTGTGAAATTTGTTCGCTCATTCTTTCATGTTCTCTTGGATTTTTTTCTTGCTGTTTCTGTTTTATGTTTCTGCATTGCTTATTCCTTTTGCATGGTGTTCCTGTGGCAGGTAGCAGCATTACACTTGGCGAGCAAAGTATTTGAATCTGTGTGTGTGTGTGTGTGTGTGTGTGTGTGTGTGTGTGTGTGTGTGTGTGTGTTGTGTGTGTGTGTGTGTGGTGGTGTGTGTGAAATTCTAGCTAATTGATCAAGTTACATGGCAAACGACGGGTGCTATTGTTGTTGTTGAACTGTTATGTCCCATGAAGCTGTTGTTCTGTTGCCAAAGTAAGACCTTGTCTACAGCACCATATCTTTCATGAGTTACCTTCACGAAAGCCCCCCCCCCCTCCTCCCTCTACCTATCTCCTTTTCAGACCTCCTCCTACCTTCTCCTCCTCCCCTTCCTCCTCCTTATCTGTCCCTTCCCCTCCCTCACCCTACCCCACTACACATCCTCTCCCCCCCCCCCCCCCCAACCCCCAATCACCGATTCGTCAAACCGAAATCAAATCCCCATCCCATACCCTTCCCATCCACCCCCCACCCCGTCCTCACCCCCCCCCCTACCCCCTCTATCCCCCCCCCCCCCCCCCCCCCCCCCCCCCCGTCACAACCTCTCGGGCCACAATCAATACTAATCGTTTCTTTTAAAAGGATCTTTTCAATCCCGGCAACTCGGAACAAGAACCAGGGGAGATAATAACATTACAGGCTGTATGCCTGAGGAGGCGGGGGGAGGGGGGGGGGGGGCTACAACATACTCTTAATCAACACAGGGTATCTACACCCGGGATTGTGGTTTGGAATCGGGTAGGGAGGGGGTGGGAGCTCTGAATAGCTTTTGGCGGCCTGATAAGCCGGTGCCAGAGGTGACTGACTGGCACTCCAGCGGGTCTGCAGGAACGGGTGGCGCAAAAAACGGGTGGCGTGTGGGGTGGGGTGGGTGGTGGGTCGGGTGGGGGGGCGTGTGGTTGTTGACTGCATGCAAGTAGTTTGCGGGCTGGCGGGCTGGGCTGATCGTGTGTGGGAGATATCAGGGGTAGCTAGCTACCTGTGTGGTAAGAGTGCTGTTGTGAGTGAGTGGGGGGTGCTTCTCCGGTGTGCCTTGTTCTGGGGGTGGATTGGTTGTTTCTCTGAAGACAGGTGAGCTTGGGAAGAAAGGATGGAAGAAGAGAAAAATTTTGCTGTTGTGTGTTTGTGTGTGTGTTTTTTTTTTTAACAGGGTGTTAATGTGCTCTTTGTACTGTCCAACTGTCCGAGAGAGAGAGAGAGAGAGAGAGAGAGAGAGAAAGAGAGAGAGAGAGAAGGAGAGAGAGAGAGAGAGAGAGAGAGAGTTGCTGACTTTCTGCTTCTTCTTCTCTTCTCATAAGTTTTTCCTTCTTTCGAAGACGAAAAACAGAGAGTCACAAATCAACACACCAAAAACAGAAGCAAGTCACGCCACCAATGCACAGCACGAGACAGAGCAATGAACTCTTATTGACAAACACGTCATCTTCAGTAGTTCCGAAACGACAGACATCAAAGATACACTTGAAATGTCGGATTCTCCCATCGGTCCGACGGATGAGTAGGCCGGCAGGTCATCTGCTGATGTGGGTCCTCATGTGGGAATGAAGACTCAACTCCTGAGGCACAAAGTCGTCCACAGACGCTGCATGGAATGGAGTCCTTGCAAGGATGAGCCTTTTTTTTTTTTTTTCTCCGATTCCTCTTTTTTCCTGGATGGCGGCTGCTCTGTTGCGCTCGAATGTCTTTGTGCCCTGGTACACCGTTGCTTCCACTGTGTTCTGTCAAGGGCGACATCTTCCCAGAGGCGGTGTGGATGTTGCTGCTTCTGAGGC
The DNA here is from genome assembly GCA_033310375.1 of Conus canariensis. Lineage (NCBI taxonomy): Eukaryota > Metazoa > Mollusca > Gastropoda > Neogastropoda > Conidae > Conus > Conus canariensis. The sequence goes on from CM065727.1 coordinate 8,732,640, forward strand.
TGGCCTTCAAGGCTTATCCCCAAAATGACAGACAGTCATCAGTCGGCGCAGAGTCCCTCGTGTAATTTGATACAGATAGTTTTTGTGTATTTGATTTGTCTAATTTTTTTTTCGTTTTTTTTTTTTTATTTTTTCTTTTTTTCTTTGTTTAGTGATCTGTTCTTGTGTAGTCCCTACTCCTAGACCGCCTTGTTCGAGATGTTTCAAGCCCGAAAAGGGCTTTTTACAGTCCCCCCCCCCCCCACCTCCCCACCCACCCCCACCCCGCAGGCCTTTTCTATACTTTCGACACACACGGAATGTGAATATGAAAAAATATTTAGAATTTTCTTTCCCTTTTTTTTTTTTTTTTTGGTTTTTTTGTGTGGCTTTTAACATTTTAGAGTCCACTAGGGTTTGTGTGATGTACTCTCTGGATGTTCATGCGCACAAGTTTAGCACTGAAGATAATCTCTCAATCTACAAAGAAGGACTTTCTGGTTTTGTCTGATTCGCTGTCAGCTTTATCATAGCTGGCTGTAACCTCCAGCATCCCGAACTTCTACACTTAAAAAAACAACAACAACAAACTTTTACCACGTTGAAAGCTGAAGGTCACAACATCGTTCTGGCTTGGATTCCCGGTCACGTTGGCATCGGAGAGATGATCGCTTAACCAAGAATGCCACAACAGGGAAACTGTCTAACATGTTTATTCCCTGCACAGATCTGAAACCAAAAGTTAATGATTATGTCAGAGACCTCTGGCAGGAGGATTGGAATACACAGACGGATAACAAACTCTTTCAGATCCGTCCAAACTTAAAAGAGTTCATCTCATCCACATCTGGTGGTCGCAAAGAAGAAACGGTTGTATGCCGGCTGTACACCGTCCATTCATATTTTACTCTTTCATACCTTTTAAAGAATGAAGAAGCTCCGTGGTGCATTCCATGTCATGTACCACTCACAATGAACATATTCTTTTGGAGTGTTGGGACTTGCATGATGTGAGACACAAACATTTTACAACAGATTCCATGAAAACCTTGTTCAGAGATGTTCCACCTGATGCGATCTTTGAATTCTTGAAAGAGATTAATATTTTTCATCGGATCTGAGATTTTATAGTAAAAAGATTTTAAACAAAATTTCGGGTAGGCTTTTAGATGTATTTTAAGGAGTTGTGTGAATGAATGACTTGTGTGTTGATTTTAACATGGTGACGGCCCTGATATGGCCCTTTGCGGTCGGCTGGACTATAAGCAACATTACCTTACCTTACCTTAGCCAGTCTATGCTGAAGGCTTTTGGGCAGGTCTGGCGGGCACAGTGGTGTAGAGAGTGATTTATTAGACCGGCGTTGGCGAGTACCACCAGCCCAGCAGATGGCCAGTAATTGAGGAAAAAAAATATAATAAAATAAAAGAAAAGAATTCCGCTCAGTGTCTCCGCCGGTGGGTTGCCTCTTGCCGACTGTGGATTGCACGGTGACTCGGTTGCGGCGGGCCGGGCCGGGCCGGGCCGAGCTGTGGCTGTGTGGACGGGGCGTCGGAATGAGCGGCGAGCATGCACTGCCACTGAGGTGGCACAGAAGATGGGACAGAAAAAACAAAACAAAAAAAAAAGCCCCCACCTCACAACCCTTCCTCTGTTTCCCAGGCCCTGTTTCCCTATCAGCTATCAATCCAGCCAACAACAAAAAGCAGGAAACAAATAAAGAAGACACCCCCCCAAAAAAAAAACAAAACAAACAAACAAACAAACAAACAAAGAAGGAAAGACAGAAAGAAAAAAAAAAACATGAAAGACAGAACGAACGAAAGTGAAGTTTCAAAACGGAGTGACTGCAGAGGACGGAAAATGAAGCAACATTTAGAAAGACAACAGGGTGTTATTTACCGCCAAGGACACAGACAAACAAAGTACAGGACAAGACGCAATGCATTTCGACCTCTTGGGCCTTCTTCAGTGAGTTAGAAAGAGAAAGAAAGGAGAAAGAAACAAGGGGTGGGAAAAAAAAAAAAAAAAAAACAGTCGCCAAAGTACTGAAACAGGAACGCTTGCAAATATCAGAAAGGCGAATTCTAAGTGGACCCTGACAAAATAAAACAAAATAAAATAAAATAAAAAAGAGTAAAAGGTGAAGATCTTTCCCAAAGCGAGCACCAAATGCACAGACCAAAACTACAACCTGAAAGTGGAATCGGCCAACAACAAAGAGCTAGTTCTGGGCACAGTTCTCCCTCCCATTCAGCAAGCTTTCTTTTTTTTCTTTTTTTTTTTCCTTTTTGTGTTTTCTGAACCCACAATTCTGAAGCCATGCAACTGCACTAAATCTTTCAGCGGCTGCGGTCCCCCTTCCCCCCCCCCCCAACCCTCTTCTTTCCTTCTCCCACCTTCTCCTCCCTCCCCCCCCCCCCTCCCCTCCCTTTCCCCTCAGTCCCGTCGTCCAATCTG
>CM065727.1:8745078-8762578 GCA_033310375.1 Conus canariensis
TAGGTAGGTAGGTAGGTAGGTAGGTAGGTAGGTAGGTTGATGGGTAGGTATGCATGCATTCATATATGCATGTGTTTATCTATGTATGCATTATTATCCTTCATGGAGGGAATGTGTTCTTGAATTAAGCCTTCCCTGAATGTTGAAAGGGGAAACAAATTCAGTCTGGGAGGAGTGAATCAGGGGCAGTTGGTTCCATACAATTGGGAACGACCTTAAGCTGTCATTGCTTCTACACACAGAACCCGCACGATCAAGTCATTCACCCATGCCTCTCGAGACCCCCCCCCCTCCACCCTCCCCCTCGTCCCCACTCCTATATCATACTTTCATTCCTTCCTTCGCCCCCACCCCCCATCCTCCCTCTACTCTCAAACTTTTTGTTGTTGTAGTTGCTTCCAACTCCACCGTCTACCCCTTTTCATTTTCAACTTGTTTAGACCTTGCTAGCTTTTGAGGCCGACTAGGCTTTGGGCGCGGCGTGTGAATACACGGGTTGGGACGGATTAGTCAAGGCGTTAATGCGAGTCAGCGGACCCCCACCCCCACCCCACCTCCCACCCCTCACCCCCCAAATCCCATCCCTGTCGCGGCGGGTTCAGTGGCCGTGTTTTTATGAGCCATGTTAATGTGAATATGATTAGAATGGAGTCCCCCTTGTACATGTTTGTGTTGAAAAATGGATTGCTCGTCTGAGAGGGAAACGTCCAAATAGAGACTAGTGTGGGCGCCCTATGCTAACAGTAGTACATATCCTCACAGAAATCCTAAATAGACCATTCTGTGTGTGTTTTTTTTTTTTTTTAAATTTCGGCACTTTTGTTGATTAATGACTAATATGTGTATGGTTATTGATGCACTGAACACGGAATCCACCGCAAAGAAAGGATATTCTAAAAGAAAATATGATATCTGTAATGAAACACTGTAATCGACACACACACACACACACACATACACACACACGCACACACGCACACACACACACACACACACACACACACACACAAATACACACACGCACACACACACCACACACACCACACACCACAACACACACACACACACACACACACACACACACACACACACACACATGAGTAAAAGCTACATCCGGAAGGGAGAGTGTGCATTGCTGTTAGCTTAGGGTCGGCTGTTAGGGTAAGGCCGGGGCCCACAAGCGACATTTTTTTTTAAAATTTATAGCCTTCTGTTGACAGATGGGTTTTCCACTAATTCTTCTTCTTCTCATTTAACAAAAGAAAAAAATCTTTTCTGATTTAGAGCTCACTCCAGGTCGAGGCTCTTGCATTTCTAAAAATCAGAAAGAAAAAAAAAAAAAAAAAAATGTGTAAGGTCTCACGTCTACTGAAAGTTGTTGTTGAGCAGGAAAGGAGGGGGAGGGGGGGGGGGGGGGAAGGAGGGGGTGGGGCATAGAGTGAGGATGAATGTTTCGCATTATGAGTCTTCGATAAAAAGGTGTTAAGGAAGAAGAGGGAGGGGGAGCGGGAGGGAGCAGGGGGGTGGGGGAGGGGGGGAGGGGGCAGGAAGCTATAGTGAGTGTATGACCTAAAACATGGTCTCTGATATTTCATGTATAACGATTGCATGTGGCGTTGTACAGGTTTTGTTTGTTTGTTTGATTGTTTGTTTCTTCTTCTTCTTCTTCTTTTTTTTTAATGCACTGGTGAAGGCGCTTTCAGGCTTTTCAATCATGATGAAATAGGTAAGGCAAGAAAGGAAGAGGAGAATGGGTTGGAGCATGCAGGGGGGTGAGGGGGGTGGGGGCAGTAGAGAGGGTCTCATTGTTGCAATGCCTAGAACCTGCCCCTCCCCCCTCCACCCTCCAGCCTCCCTCCCCCTCCCCCCTCCCCCTCCCCCCCTCCCCCCCCCCCCCCCCCCCCCCCCCCCCCATTCTGCATTCAGTTTGCACCTATGCACTTATTCTTCTGGATCCGCTGGTGGATTTCTTATTTTCCAATATCAAGGCAACTTTAATTATGATAAATAATAATAATAATGAATACTTGTATAGCGCCTATTCTCGGCTAGAGACCAAGCTCTAAGCGCTTTACAATCTACATGCATTGTGCACGACAATTAAAAGACAGGCCAGCTGTTTTCTTTTCTTTCTTTCTTTTTTTTTTTCTCTCTCTCTCTTTTTCTTTTCTTTTCTATTCTTTCTTTGTTTCTTTTTTTTAATATTTTTGTTTTGTTTTGTTTTTGTTGAAACGATGGAATTGTGAACACCTCTGACGCTGCGTATTCTGTTGTATACACTGTCCTCCTCCACACGCACACGGACAGTTTCTCTTGTGGTTTTTCTTCGGCACCAAAACCCCTGGTAAAGAGAGCAACAAAGCGACAAAGACCTCAGTGTACTTTGATGGAAAATTCATGCTCCTGTTTTTCTATCACACACACACACACACACACACACACACACACACCACACACACCACACACACACACACACACACACACACGCACGCACGCACGCACGTACGCACGAAAGTACGAACACACATACACACAAACACACACACTCACGCGCGCGCACACACACACACACACGCACGCACGCACGCACGCACGCACGCACACACGTATTTAAAGACACACACAGACACACACTTGCACGCACACATGCACGCGCACCAATGCACACACATACACGAGAGAGAGAGAGAGAGAGAGAGAGAGAGAGAGAGAGAGAGAGAGAGAGAGAGAGAGAGAGAGAGAGAGCGGACACTGACGGAGTCTAACAACGAAAATCAACTGTGATTAATGTCATTTCTTAAACGGCTTACGCTATCCATTGGTTTTTTTTTTTTTCCCGCAGGGAACAGCCCAGCGTTACGCAGTGAACACAGACCAGCAGCGTCCACAAACAACACACCACCAGAACAACCAACGGAACACAGACCTGCGTTTTACTCATAGAACACAGACCAGCTAAGTTCTCCAAAACACACTAGCGTTCTCCACAGAAAACAGGCCAGCGTTCTCTATCCAGAAAACAGGCCAGCGTTCTCTATACAGAAAACAGGCCGGCGTTCTCTACAGGAAACGGGGCAGCCTTCTCTATACAGAAAACAGGCCAGCCTTCTCTATACAGAAAACAGGCCAGCGTTCTCTATACAGAAAATAGGCCAGCGTTCTCTCTACAGAAAACAAGCCAGCGTCATCTGCAGAAAACAGGCCAGCCTTTTCTATACAGAAAACAGGCCAGCCTTCTCCACAGAAAACAGTCCAGCCTTCTCTACAGAAAACAGGCCAGCGTTATCTACAGAAAACAGGCCAGCCTTCTCTATACAGAAAACAGGCCAGCCTTCTCTATACAGAAAACAGGCCAGCGTTCTCTATACAGAAAATAGGCCAGCGTTCTCTCTACAGAAAACAAGCCAGCGTCATCTGCAGAAAACAGGGCCAGCCTTCTCTATACAGAAAACAGGCCAGCCTTCTCTATACAGAAAACAGGCCAGCCTTCTCCACAGAAAACAGTCCAGCCTTCTCTACAGAAAACAGGCCAGCGTTATCTACAGAAAACAGGCCAGCCTTCTCTATACAGAAAACAGGCCAGCCTTCTCCATAAAAACGTTCTCTACAGAAAACAGGTCAGCCTTCTCTCTACAGAAAACAGGCCAGCGTTGTCTGCAGAAAACAGGTCAGCCTTCTCTCTACAGAAAATAGGCCAGCGTTCTCTACAGAAAACAGGCCAGCGTTCCCCATAGGAAACAGGCCAGCCTTCCCTATACAGAAAACAGGCCAGCGTTCTCTATACAGAAAAACAGGCCAGCGTTTTACAGAAAACAGGCCAGCGTTCTCCACAGCAAACAGGCCAGGGTTCTCTACAGGCCAGGGTTCTCTATACAGAAAACAGGCCAGGGTTCTCTACAGAAAACAGGCACGCGTTCTCTACAGAAAACAGACTAGTGTGATCCACCGTTAACGGATCAGCGTGATCCACAGAAAACAGACCAGCAGCGTGATCTACAGAACCTAAACCAGCGTTGTCCCTAAACACAGACCAGTGTTCACACAGCGCTGAACATAAAGCATCATTATCCACTTGTCACAGAGCACCTTGTAAAAGAGCACAGAGCATTATTATCCCCCAACGACACAGATAGTTATTTCCTCGTCATACAGGCCGGCATTATCCCCAGAATACACATCATCATTATTCCCAGGATACACCCCAGCATTATCCCCAAGAATACACACCAGCATTATCCTCTAGAATACACAACCAGCATTATCCCCTAGAATACACACCAGCATTATCCCCTAGAATACACGCCTGCATTATCCCCAAGAATACGCACCAGCACTATCCCCTAGAATACACACCAGCATTACCCTCTAGAATACACACCAGCATTATCCCCTAGAATACACACCAGCATTATCCCCAAGGATACACACCAGCATTATCCCTAGAATACATGCCTGCGTTATCCCCTCGAATAGACACGAGCATTATCCCCAAGGATACACCCCAGCATTATCCCCTTGAAGACACACCAGCATTATCCCTAGAATAGACACCAGCATTATCCCCTGGAATACACACCAGCATTATCCCTAGAATACACGCCTGCATTATCCCCAAGGATACACACCAGCATTACCCCTAGAGTACACGCCAGCATTATCCTCAAAGATATACACAAGCATTATCCCCAAGAACACACCCAGCATTATCCCCTAGAATACACACCAGCATTATCCCCTAGAATACACACCAGCATTATCCCCTAGAATACACCCCAGCATTATCCCCAGGATATACACCAGCATTACCTCCTAGAATACCCACCACCGTTATCTCCTAGAATACACGCCAGCATTATCCCCTAGAATACACACCAGCATTATCCCCCAGGATACACACCAGCATTATCCCCAAGGTTACACACCAGCATTATCCCCCTAGAACACACACCCAGCATCCTCTTCAACCAGCGTTAACCTCATCACACGATCAGCTAAAAGCATCGTCCGAAGAACATGACCGCCACACTCCACCCCACCCACCCTTCGAACCACCTGGAAGACACCCCAGCGCAAGATGACGTCACCTATGACGTCAGCTACGACGACTACCTGAAGATGACCCCGTCGGGCACGCCGGTGCCGGGGCAAGACATGGACCTCCCTTACCGATGTCCAGTGTCCACCCCGGCCAATTTCGTGCACCCTTCGCCTCGCGTGCGCCGCACCAAACCCATGCCCGTCAGCCTGGAGATCAGCCTCACGCCCTGCACCTCCCCGGGCAAACGGTCCGCCGGAGGAAAACCCCCACGCCCGAACGCCGCGGCGCTGCATAGGACAGCGAACCAGCTCCCCAGCGGTAATGCCGGCGGCAAGTGTCTAGCCGGCCAAGGAGGAGGGGAAGGAGGAGGAGGAGGCGGAGGTGGAGGAGGAGCGGCAGTGTTCGGAAAGTGGCAGAGGCCGTTGATGGGGAAGGGGGGCAGGAGGGGGGCGGGAGGGACGTTGAACTCGCGGACGTTGCAGTATTACTACGTGGACAAGGTGGAGGAGCAACGTGAGGAGGCGGAGACCAACACGTTCTGGTTGAAGGCGCTGTGTTCGCAGCCCGTCACGGAGATCCTGGACAAGTACAAGAGAAGGTAACTGCTTGCTTTCTGCTCTCATTGCCCCCCTTGGCTCTGCCTGGCCAGATGTGTCTCGTCGGTCTTTTCTGCCACTTCAATACTTTCTTTTCTTTTTTTTTTAATTTGAAATAAGTGTTTTGTCAGGTCATCTGTGTGTCCATGTTGTCTTGCGGAATCACTACCAATTCTCTTTCAAATTAGATTGAAAATAATATGCACATTGATACAGACAAAAGGACAGCTTAATTTTGTTTGTGTGTGTTAAAGTAGAACAATTCAACTGAACATCAGTCGTCATCAGAATACATCGTTAAATTCTGAAGAGAACAGGTAAAAATGTACATAACAGAACGATAGACAAGCACAGAGAGAAGAGAGAGAGGGGGGGGGGGAGAGAGAGAGAGAGAGAGAGAGAGAGAGAGAGAGAGAGAGAGAGAGAGAAGAGAGACAGACAGACAGACAGAGACAGAGAGAAACAGAGAGAGGAAATGAGGCAAAACCGACTATGTTCTGAAAGTTTGCAATGCATGGTTTACAGTCCGTACATTGGTTAAAATACAGGTTGTGTCATCATCCATTGGCCTTGTACTGAGTAATGAATGGTTCATTCATAACGATAGTAGTACAGTGTACAAAATCCGTGTGTTCACAATGTAATCTGTATTGTAAACGTCATCTTGTTTGGGAACCACTTAAAGATGAAATCTTCATAATCAGTTTTTGCGATCAATATGCTCTTCAGTTCTGTGTATATATTTCATCGTATTGAGAAATACTTGCAGTCTGAGGGATTTTTTTTTCATTCTACACAGATAGAAATAATGCATAGCGAATAATAAAATGAAAGAAAAGACAGGGTCAATGTGTATATGTTTACAAACACAATTATAGCTAGTGGTTCAGTCATCTGAAAATTAAATGCAAACGGACATTTTTCGTTCATTGAAATCCGCCAGTAGTTTGCCGAAATCGCTGACTGACGTCATAGTGTCAAAATTTACGTGCAAGGCTATCCTGATACGAGTTACACAAAAGCACTTCTATGACTGTTCAGGACGCCAGTCATCTTTAAACAAATATTAATGCCAAGCCATCTGTGTATTAGTGTTAACTGCACGTTTTCGGATCATTTTTTAACGTTCAGTTTTGTGTCCTTGTATGCACAACACTTTGAGCGAATAATTATGATCGTCTATAAATTTGTCATAACATAGTCTTGACGCTTTAGACACTGACTTCAGCTGGTTGTAACATATATATATATATATATATATATATATGCTTATTAAAACAGGAAACTTGACTATTAGCAAGGACGTACGATTTGATATTCTTGTGAAATTGTGAGAAAAAAAAACAAACTTCTATCAATCTACAGATGTCTTGTCGATTGCTTTCAAATCTTTAAACATAAAATCCCATTTTCCCTCCTCCTCTCTCCCCTTCCCCTTCCGTCACACCCCCCCCTCCCTCCCCCCTCTTCCCGACTTTTTTCCCGCGCCTTCTCACTAACCCTAACTCTATTTCTTCCATTTAGGTCAGAGTTCAGGGTTACAGCAAAGGTCATGTTATAAAAACAAACTTTGATTAGATGAAAATCGTCCTGCTCTGTGAATTTTTTTTTCAATGTCAAAAAGATGACTTTATCCTGGATTTCGGGTCAGTAAATGAGTTCAATGCCATATTATTATTCCGTCAGCAAAAAATAGCAGAATGATGCATGACTTGTGCACTCCTTGTGTTTCTACGCCATTGGTAAGGGCACGAGGATTTTGGAGTGAAAATGTCTAGCAGACGACAGGAAAATGAAGGGTCGTGTGGATCGTGCTTGCATAGAAAAAGAAACGGACATGACATCTGCCTCAGAATCAGGTATGGTATGGGTCAAGGGGCTTGCATAGAAAAAGAAACGGACATGACATCTGCCTCAGAATCAGTTAGGTATGGTACGGGGGCAAGAGCTGGACTGTGTCGATGAATATGGTTTGGTACTGGCTGATCTTTTGACGACAAAAACCCAGGCGCAGCTTTGAGTGTAATAGAGAATATATAGCAATGAGTATAGTTTGGTTCTGATCTGATGAGAAAAAGCTAGGCGCAGCTTCGAGTGTAACAGAGAATATACAGCGATGAGTATATACTTTGGTACTGGCTGATCTGATGAGAAAAAGCCAGGTTTGCGTGTCATAGAGAATATATGTAGCATTTGGGGACCTACACTACTGTAACCATGGACTCGAAGCTGTATGCTTTCTTCACGCACTCATCCTATCTCCCCAATACACAACAGGTCGGACCTACGCCGTACCCGTCTCCTGTGGAGCAAAACCTACACCACACCCGGTGAGCGCTCGCTGCTACGGGCCTGGGAGCGGAACGGCCCGAGGGTCCCTGGTCTCCCCGTCTCCTTCCAGGCTTTTGGGACCCCCAGCCGCATGGGGAGTGCCCCCCGGGCAGTGGCGCTTCCTTCCCAGTCCCAGTCCTTGAGAGGCGCTCAGAGCAAAACGACTTCTTCCGGTTCCGGCGGGCCCTCGGCACTTCCTCGGCACCGGAGTGAACCTTTTGATAGGTGTGTGTGTGTGTGTGTGTGTGTGTGTGTGTGTGTGTGTGGTGTGTGTGGTGAGAGAGAGAGCGAGAGAGAGCGAGAGAGAGAGAGTGTGTGTGTTTGTGTGTGTGTGTGTGTGTGTGTGTGTGTGTGTGTGTGTGAGCGAGAGAGAGAGAGAGAGAGAGAGAGAGAGAGAGAGAAAGTGTGTGTTGTATGTGTGTGTGAGTGTGTGTATGTGTTTTGTGTGTGTGTGTGTGTGTGTGTGTGAGAGAGAGAGAGAGAGAGAGTTTATATGTGTGTGTGTGTGTGTGTGTGTGTGTGTGTGTGTACATACGTCCGTGAATGTATGTGTGCGTGTGTAGGTGTACGTACGTCCGTGCATGTGTGTTGTGTGTGTGTGTGTGTGTGTGTGTGTGTGTGCGCGTGTGCGTGCGTGCGCGCGCTCTCTGTCTCTCTCTCACATATGCGAGACTACACACTCACACACACATACAACACACACTCTATCTTCTTCAATTTTTTTTTTTTTTTTTAAATTCAAATCTTTGCCAAGTCATTACTCTAATGACCGAAGAATTGTTAGCCTGCACTTGTTTTCTCCCACTACTTAATTGTTCAGCATTATATATATATATATATATATATATATATATATATATATATTATCCTCTCTCTCTCTCTCTCTCTCTCTCTCTCTCTATATATATATATATATATACATAGTGTGTGTGTGTGTGTGTGTGTGTTGTGTGTGTGTACATGTGTGTATGTTGTGTGTGTGTGAGTGTGTGTGTGTGTGTGTGAGAGAGAGAGAGAGAGAGAGAGAGAGAGACAGAGACAGAGTCAGAGACAGAGAGAGAGGGGGGTTGACAGACAACCTAGTCGACAGAAACATTCCGGTGACCGATAACTGAAAAACCGACCTGTTAAAAGAGGTAATAACAGTCAAAGTTACAGGTTCAGCAGGGTGATCATGAACATCAATGTACACCACACTTCCCGACTTCCTTTCCATCACGTCCTCTTACGACTTCTGCCTTGAAACGGTCCGGTGCGATTGGCTGGCTGAGCCACAACGGACACTGAACCTGCTACAACCCCTTACCGCAGGCATTGTGACCCCCACCCCCACCCCCCACCCCACCCCACCCCACAGCATTTTCACCTTCTTCTCACCCCGCAGGTCACGTGGCTATCCATCTGATGAAGGCGAGGACGACACGGAGGAGGAGGAGGATGAAGAAGAGGAGGAGGCCCAGATGGGCAGCTCCACGGTGTCTGCAGATGCTGACGTGTCCTTCAGTTCCCAGCGCTCCTCGTACCGCCGCCAGTCCCCCTGCCAGAGAAGCCCCGCCAGCAGTGAGTGCAGGAAGCCTCGCCCGACACAGTCGTCTTCGGAGCGAGTTTGGAGCGGACCGCACCCACGATTGCCCAGCGGTCATAAGGCACACCCGGCTGAGCCTGCTTACGATATGTCTGAACATTTTCAGGTGAAGTGCTGAACGACAAGTGTGCGTGTGTGTGTGTGTGTGTGTGGTGGGGGGGGGGGGGGGGGGGGGGAGGACCCAACTTTTCCCTTTCTGTCATTTTCGTTTTATACCTTTTTTCTTCATCTTCTGCTGGGAGAGACAGAGAGAGAGAGAGAGAGAGAGAGAGAAGAGAGAGAAAGGGGGCGGGTAGGAGTTTAGGGAGAGGGTGTGTGTGTAAGCGTTATGTAACTGTGGCAGGGTGAGTAGGCACAAGGGGAAATGTTTTCATGTTCAGTATATTTATTTGGCAAGGGTTCGAAAGTGTTCAGTTTATTTCCATCTATCCATTTCTCTCTCATCGGGTTTGTAGAATGATTGTTTGATATTGTCTCCAGTCGTTATTTATTTAATTTTCCTTAAAAAAAAAAAAAGAAAAAAAAAAATTTTTCCTTATCACTTTCAGTGGCAAAATTTGCATACCAACAAGACAGATAACTCCTTCCACACTTCTTGCTTGCCAGCTGAAGGATTAGTGGTTAACAAGCACAGCTACGCTCTGTTCTATGTTCGCGTTTTGTTTTTGTGTGAGTTTGTTTGTTTGTTTGTTTGTTTTTTTGTTTGTTTGTTTTGTTCGGGGGTTTTTCGAAGACCTTCCAGGTCGAAATGCGTTGCACTCGTTGGTTTCATTCGTTGGCGGTGTGCTGATAAAAACGTCTATTCTCATGTGAAATTGTTTCTCTTCAGCCGGCAGCCAGGATGCGTTAGCAACCCTAATAAGGACCTCTTCAAAGAGAGAGAGAGGAAAAATGCGACTCAGGTTGAACTGGGGCATGCCGCAGTGTGTTGTGTGTGTGTGTGTGTGTGTGTGTGTGTGTGTGTGTGTGTGTGTGGTGTTTGTGCGTGTGTGGTGTGGTGTGGTGTGGTGTGTGTGTGTGTGTGTGTGTGTGAGAGAGAGGAGAGAGAGAGAGAGAGAGAGAGAGAGAGAGAGAGAGAGAGAGAGAGAGAGACGGGATAGAAGGTGTTCACCAAAGGAAACCGCTCCAATGCCGCGCCCTGTTGCCTGCTGGTTGCAGGTGTCCCTGCCCAGCGTCAGCGGAGGACGGGGAGGAGGAGGGAGATGGGACCGGCTGAGCAACCCCAACACCAGAACGTCCTTCTCCCTCACCAGAGACCGGCGTCCCCGACCGCTCGGCGACCTGACCGCGGAGGTGGTGACGTCACAGCTGAGCGAGGCCTCGCCGCGAGAGTCGACCATCAGCCGGGAAGTGGCGTCCACCTCAGGAAGCACCCTTCCTCCTGACACGCCTCGCTCCGGCTTTGGCTACACCGCTCTGCCCGCCATTGGCCGACCTTGACCGCCCACCTGGCTCGGCCTTGACCCTCTAACTGGCTGTCCTTGACCCTCCATGGCCGATCCTGTCTCGCTGGGGGACGGGAAGCAAGTCCTGTGTCCATGTAGGGGAAGCAAGTCTCAGGAATGAGTTGCTGTTCTTGAGGAGCGTGAGCTGGAGCCATTGGGCAAAGAACGCTGATCCTAGACAGTGAGCTTCATCCATTAGTACTTGCCTCGCAGACAAGACATGGTGTGGCGACGTCCTGAGGTGAAAGAAAATGTGCTATTTACATTCCCACAGCAAACTGTTCCATGACGCTGAAGTCCTGATTCTAACCAGCGCGAGAGACTACAGTATAAAATATCTGAACAGTTATCGTTGTAGATCAAACTAGCTTCAGAATTTGACACTGGTGTGTGCATGCGCACTTGAGCATTCACGTACGCTTTGAATGCCACAGAGAATTGCTCGCTCGTGTGACGTTACATCGTGTAGTTTAGCTGGAAGTTGGGGGGTCACTTTGAACAGGTTTTGAAGAGTGCCCGCACAAGAACTGGTCCGCAATCGTGGGCAACTCCTATGATCGACAAAGGAATACTTGGTTTCAGTTTCTGTTTCACTTGGTTATCTTGCTTCAGTAACCAGTGAAAAGATCAGGGGCCTTCTTATTGGCTGCCTTCAAAAGACCAGCCAGCAAATTGGGACCTTGTTGTCTTGGTTCAAGTAACCAGCAAACGACACTGTCGGGTTTTGAATGTCTTGCTTTAGTAAATGGTCACCGAAGTGTGTGTGTGGGGGGAGGGAGGGGGGGGGGGGGAGGGGGGGGTTGTGATACTGCTTCAGTAACTGGTCAACAAAATAAGGCCTTGTCATACTGCTTCAGTAACTAGTCACCGAAGCCGGGCCTTGTAATACTGCTTAAGTAATTGGTCACCGAAGCCGGGCTTTGTAACACTGCTTCAGTAGTTGGTCAACAATGTGGACCCTTGTAATACTGCTTCAGTAGTTGGTCAACAATGTGGACCCTTGTAATACTGCTTCAGTAATTGGTCAACAATGTGGACCCTTGTAACACTGCTTCAGTAGTTGGTCAACAATGTGGACCCTTGTAACACTGCTTCAGTAGTTGGTCAACAATGTGGACCCTTGTAACACTGCTTCAGTAGTTGGTCAACAATGTGGACCCTTGTAATACTGCTTCAGTAGTTGGTCAACAATGTGGACCCTTGTAATACTGCTTCAGTAGTTGGTCAACAATGTGGACCCTTGTAATACTGCTTCAGTAGTTGGTCAACAATGTGGAGCCTTGTAATACTGCTTCAGTAACTGGTCAACAATGTGGAGCCTTGTAACACTGCTTTAGTAACTGGTCAACAAAGCGGGGCCTTGTAATACTGGTGCAGTAACTGGTCAATAAAGGGGTAGGGGATTGGGGGGGGGGGAGGGGGGGAGAGAGGGGGCTTGTATCATTGCCTCAGTAGCCTGTCAACAAAGTGATGCCTTGTATTATGCTTCAGTAAACAGTCAACAAAGCAGGACCTTCTTGTTTCGCTTCGATGACAAGATATCATTTCCAACAAAAGTCGGACCTTGCAGTCTGGCTTCAGTCCACAATCAAGAAAGCCAAGCCTCGCTGTCTTTCAGTCAGTAGACAATCAACACTAAATGTATGTGTGTGTGTGTGTGTGTGTGTGTGTGTGTGTGTGTGTGTGTGTGCGCGCGCGTGCGTGCGTGCGTGCGTGCGTGCGTGTGCACACGCACGTGTGTGTATCCCTCGTTATATGGGCTCTTAGCAGGACTCAAGCAGTGCTAAAAAGTATTTATGAGCAGCGACTTCCCCTGATTCAGTGTCACCTCGATAATGAGTCTGACAAAAACATCGTAAAAAGATACTCCATGCTACTCTGCACAATTAGTATACAACATTAGCAATGTATGCTGTGGTACTTTCTGGGCCCTGATACTAAGTTGGACAGGGAAAAAAAAAAAGCTACTCCCTGGCGACCTTGACCTACAGCTGTCTTGGTTGCGGTGGTGACCAGCACCGTGCACGTGGCAAATACACTGCTTGAGAACACGAACGCAAATTGAACGTTCGCCATGATTTCCGTGCATAACAGACGTGAACTGAAAAGGCGAATGAAAACGATTGCGATCTGTCCTTTTTCGTGTGTGCACGCATGTGCTCGACTAATACAAGGGCCATTCAATATATAAGGTGAAATATCCTATATAAGGACTTCTAATACAGATAGAAGCTTACTTTTTTGTTCTACTGTTTTTGCTGTCATTTATTTCATTTCGTTTCATTGTGCTTTTTTGTTTGTTTGTTTTCGGTTTTAGATTATACAAAATGGCCGACCAAAAAACCTGCTCTAGGACTGAACAGAGATCTGTAATGAAATGTTCGGTAGCTGAACAGTGCAAACCAGGTGAAACAAACCGAAGAATGTCTGCTGTGTATGGAACAACATGTTTCAGCAGAAACAGTCTACAAAGGGGCTACATTATTCAGAGAAGGGCGGGGCAGCGTTGGTGACGAAGACAGGCCAGGCAGGCCTACAGAGGTGAGAACTCCAGCCATGATCAAATCAGTTGAAGACATCATTCAGTCTGACAGAAGGATGACAGTGGAGGATATTTCAAGGAGTTGAAGCATATCTGTTGGGATAAAAAGAAAAAGGTAAGCTTCTACCTGTAGGGAAGTCCTTCTATAGGACAATTCATCTGACATATTGAATGACCCTCGAATTTAAACCGTAAAAGTACTGCTCATTTTCTTGGTTACAGTCAAACAAAAATTAGATATCATACATAAAATCAGGTGCTTGTCACTTAAGAATTACTTTTAAATCAGTTCACCATGGATTTATTGCCTCTTTTGGGTTAGTGCCGGCTGAATTAGTTAGTGCCGAAATAAATGTACTCCAGTACACTACTTCGTAAGAGAACTCTGGTTTAGCGAAGATATCAACGCATGTCAACGTGTGCAAGAGGATGCCAAGAAGAACAAGTCCTCAGCTTATTTGTATGTTCCGTTGGTATTCTTGAAGAATTCACTGCAGTTCAGCTTGCGTGCAAAGGGCGACAACTGTCTGACAGCACCTGTCCGTCAGAAGAAGGCAGTGACTTGTTCGCTTGTTCTTTAGAGGCTTGTGGATATTTGGATGTGCGTTATAGAACTCTCCTCAGAGAAGAAGAAGAAGAAGCAGAGGACTGACGATAACAAAGTCAATTACCCTATTTTCTGTCGCTACAGTTTATGCCGATAACAAAGTCTGTTACTCTATTTTCTGTTGCTACAATTTATGACGACAACAAAGTCTGTTACTCTATTTTCTGTTGCCACAATTTATGACGATAACAAAGCCTGTTACCCTATTTTCTGTTGTTACAATTTATGACGACAACAAAGCCTGCTACTCTATTTTCTGTTGCCACAATTTATGACGACAACAAAGCCTGTTACTCTATTTTCTGTTGCCACAGTTTATGACAACAAAGCCTGCTACTCTATTTTCTGTTGCTACAATTTATGACGACAACAAAGCCTGCTACTCTATTTTCTGTCGCTACAATTTATGACGATAACAAATTCTGTTACTCTATTTTCTGTTGCTACAATTTATGACGACAACAAAGCCTGTTACCCTATTTTCTGTTGCCACAATTTATGACGATAACAAAGCCTGTTACCCTATTTTCTGTTGTTACAATTTATGACGACAACAAAGCCTGCTACTCTATTTTCTGTTGCCACAATTTATGACGACAACAAAGCCTGTTACTCTATTTTCTGTTGCCACAGTTTATGACAACAAAGCCTGCTACTCTATTTTCTGTTGCTACAATTTATGACGACAACAAAGCCTGCTACACTATTTTCTGTCGCTACAATTTATGACGACAACAAAGTCTGTTACTCTATTTTCTGTTGCTACAATTTATGACGACAACAAAGCCTGCTACTCTATTTTCTGATGCCACAATTTATGACGATAACAAAGCCTGTTACCCTATTTTCTGTAGCTACAATTTATGGCGAGAACACAGTCTGTTATCCTATTCTCTGTTGCTACAATTTATGGCGAGAACACAGTCTGTTGTCCTATTTTCTGTTGCTACACTTCATGAGAAAGTCCGTTACCCTCTTTGCTGTTGCTACAATTTATGACGATGACAAAGTCTGTTACCCTATCATCAGTTGGTATACAGTTAATACAGCACCATCGTTCTCGTTATGAACCAGCGACTAAGTAAGTAAACATTGTTCACAGTCGACATTTGTCCAGTGTTTGCAGTGGTACTTGCCCGCACGGCCTCGTTACGCGGATGTCTACGTCACTGACACGTTTTGACAATTAAAGAAAAACTTTTCTTTTAACGTCAAATGATTTAGATAGGACCAGTGAGCACGTCTTAGTTTCATCCAACATAAATATGCGCCCCCCCTCCCCCCCCCCCCCCCCCTCCCTCTCCCCGCAGTCAGACTTCTGCGACACGAATTTTTTGTGTGCATATGTTTCAAAATATGAAGTTTGTTCTTTTTCCGTAACGGAATTTTTTTTGGTCATGTATTGTTGGTGGCAGATGTAACATAGCCTGTGGAATCAGCGGTGTAAAAAAAAAAAAAAAAAAAAAAAAAAAAAAAAAAAAAAAACCACATTAAAACTGCAAAAACCTTGTTGAACTTTAGATATTCTCTGGTGGCCCTGGCAACTCTGAGGTACGGCTAGGAAGAAGAGGCTGTCGATGTGCTCGAAGAAAGGTGGTGGACCTCCCCCCGTGCTGTCTGCACCCTCTCCGTCTGTCGTAACAATCTGGGCCGATAGTTAACACGGACTTTCTTCCTATGGTGTCAGACATAATTTTTTTGTTTTGTTTTATTTTTGACGTTATACTTGTATTAACAGTTGAAGTTTCTGTACATGTAATTTCAATATTTCACAAATGAACTGATAATGAAGACGTAACTAAACTCTAGACAAAATAAAGAGAACTTGTTAAAAAAAAACAAAAAAAAAACAACAACCCAAAAAACAATGAAACAAATAAAAAAACATAAATACACACACAAAAGGGGAATATGAATAGCTACTAGCCATTTCTATAAAAAAAAAAAAAAAAAACATTTCATTATCTATTAATGGTATCCTAGAGTTTCAAGAATTTATTTTTAATGAATACGCAGACGTTTACATACTCTTTACTGGCTTGGATTTCCCCCCCCCCCCCCCCACCCCCCTTTTTTTTTTTTTTTTTTTTTGAATTCTAAATGAAGCATACGTTTTCGTGTTTACACATCTTCACTTTCAATTAATTCTTTATACTTATGCCAGTCAGTGTTAAACTTTGCCATGTTAAAGTTAACATACGCAATGTATTTTTCTATTTCAAACCTGTCTTTTAATAATTTAATGAACACATTTGCATGAGGAAATTCTTTTTTTTTTTTTAATTCACATCTGTAAATATAGAATTTAGCAAACAGTGTCAGATGCAATCTGTCCAAGGCCCGGCGCGATTCTTGATGTAGATAGAGAGAGAGAGGAGAGAGAGAGAGAGAGAGAGAGAGAGAGAGAGAGTGTGTGTGTGTTTTGATAGTCCCAATGTACAGAGGATAAGTAGAGAAGAGGAGAGAAGAGTAATAACATGCTGCCTGGGTAAGTCAAAAGTCATATGACGTAGTTTTATTTTAGCGTCATACTAGGCGCTGTCTGCATGGTGACTGTTCTATGTCTTCTGTAAGGGAAGAACAGACTGGGGAAGAAAATAGCCGGAGAAAAGATTAGAAAACGGAGGAGTTTCAAGCTGAAGTGACACAGACTGTTTCCGTGCTAGACCGCGTTGATCACAAAATGGGGCATATATATATATATATATATATATATATATATATATATATATATATATATATATATATATACTCATAACTCCTGACACTCCTGCATTTCGAACATTTATTTGCAAATTTTCGCCCCACTGGGACTTCTTCAGGCAGCAAGCTCTTCTGTACACTGGCAATAAAAGTGAAGTAAATCCAGGCATCAGTCAAGATTAGCCAGCTCATAGATACTTTAATGAACACAAATTCAAAGCAACGAAAACCCATGCCTAACAAAAAGCACACACACACACACACACACACACACACACACACACACACACACACACACACACACATATACCCCCAAAACACACACACACACGCGCTCGCACGCGCGCGCGCACACACACACACACACGACGCACACACACACACACATTCAAAGAATAAGATAGCAATAAAACATCTCATAAAGAAGTTACTGAACACATCTCTAAACAGAAAAAATCTTGGCCCAAAATCATGCATGCACACACAACCTCTTCCCCCCCCCCCCCCCCCCCCGCCCCCCTCTCTCTCTCTGTCTCGCACGCGCGCGCGCATACACACACATACACAGACAAGAAGAGAGAGAGAGCGAGAGAGAAAGAGAGAGAGAGAAAGAGGGATAAAGACGGGGGGGGGGGGGGGGGGAGAGAGAGAGA
>CM065727.1:8767578-8772578 GCA_033310375.1 Conus canariensis
AATGGATTACGATGGTCCTCGTAAACTGCTAACGAAAGATTTTATATTATGATATGTTTTCCTGATTATTCATTCTCGTTTTCTTTCTTCCCACACTCACTTTGAATCTTTGCCAAGTCATTAATGTAATGAGGGAGGAATTGTTAACCTGCTCTTGTTTTCCCCATTATTGAATTGGTGTGTGTGTGTGTGTGTGTGTGTGTGTGTGTGTGTGTGAACACCTATTTCAAAATGCCTTTAATTTCCTGAGAGAGTGGATCAAACGTCAAAATCCATCCCATTTAAATCAAATGCACACTTTGAAAAATCTGACTAGCGTTTGAGGGGAAGACGGTGAATGCTCTCGTTAAGAGAGAGTTATCGTTCTTCCCAAGGGGGGAGGTCAGCAGCAGGACCAGCCAGTGACAACTGTTTCGCTATGTGAAGAGCTCACCAGGCTGGCTACTGATGACCACTGGGTGAGAAACCCTTCCTTTAAAACGAAAAATTAACTTCGGGGTAGATCCCACCTGCATACATGAATATAGTGTCTCTACAAACAAACAATCAAGAGCAGCCAGTGAAGAGGATAATAAGAATTCTAGGTAAGAGGGTGCGCTTGAAATTCGGCAGACCACCAAATATAAAACGATTATTGCTTTTCTTGCAAATCCCTCAGGACACCATGGAAGTGTATTTTCTGGAATAACACCTATCTGGTGGGTGGAAGTGTGTTTCCTGGATTTGGTTATCTCTAGTGGGCCTGGCAAATCTGTTAGCAGACTGGTGATATTTAACAGGACGATACAAATTAAAAGGCACAAAAACTACTGCATATTTTGAAAGCATGGACCATAACTTAATTCAACCGGGCAATAAAAATCAAAAGGTACAAAATACTGTATATTTTGAAAGCACTGACCATATTTTTTTTGTATGACACATGTATTACGGGCATCGCACACGTTATTGCCCGGTCAGAGTTGGACTGTTGTGACTTTTTCCTTTCTTTTAGTATATTTCAGTATTTTCAGAAGTATCCTTTACTAGAGTGTCTAGATTCTAACACGTTAAGGAGAGTCGAAAGAGAAAATGACCAAGACTGGTCTGACATTCTCAGTGATCTTTGTTGCCTTTTCATATTGGTTTTGATACTATCGATGATGACCAGATGTTAAGATAACCACTGAACTGAACTGAATTGGTAATATTTTAGAGATTACTGGTGACTTGAATGCTGTGCATGTGGCCCAAAACAGCGTCAGCTGCCTTGTCGTATAATATCCAAACGTTCATCACAATCAGCTCATCTCCATTACAAATGTTTTGCTGGTTGAAAAACTCACGTTAGATTTTGCGTCACAACAAATCAATATTTCCGGACAATGTTTACCGTAAGCATTCACATCAATACAGTAGTCACTCAGCCTTTGATTGATAATGGCGTAGGAAATCATATGAACATGAAAAAACATAACATGTTACAAGACAATCGTATGATGGAGAGAAAAAAAAAATGGTATTCAACAGTGCGATGAATAATGTAAAGAGTGGATCAAATGTTGTACAGGGTGTGTGTCGTGCATTGAAGAACATTTTTTTTTTTGTATAGAAGAAAGTAAATCCTTATTTTTAATCGACTCAGTCAAATAGAAAACAACGACAACGACAACACAAACAAAAAGCGTTAATTTTCAGAGGATAAAAGACTGTGTGTATGTATGTATGTATATGTGTGTGTGTGTGTGTGTGTGTGTGTGTGGCGCGCGCGCGGGGGGTGTTGTGTGTTGTAGGGAGGAGAAGGTGATGTGCGGGGGTGCGGGGGGGGGGGGGGTGGGGGGTGGGGGGGGGGGGGGGGGGGGGGGGGGGGGGGGGGTGGGGGGGGGGGGGGGGGGGGGGGGGGGGGGGGGGGGGGGGGGGGGGGGGGGGGGGGGGGGGGGGGGGGGGGGGGGGGGGGGGGCTGGGGGAACCATAGACTCACTCACGGGTATATGTATAAATCACAGGCGGTGGAGGAGAATAGAAACTGTCCACATCCGACTCGGCATAATCTCCGGTCGTGGTGGAGCATGCGTCGGACGCTGTGCTGACCGTTCGGCTGATGTCTGACGCGAACTCACTACCTTCGCTGAAGTCTCGCGAGACCTGGCTACCTGCCACGCTCATGGCGCCATCCATGCCTGGTTCGACAGGCCTGGTGTCCGGGCGGTATGGCTCCGGCAGTTTCTTGACGCTCTTTCGCCGACGTCGTACCAGAAGAACGATGAGGGCGACCACGGCGAGGACAAAAAGACACGCGACGACGGCGACTACGTACAGGAAGCCTCTCTCCAGGCTTCTCGATGACGACGTGGTCTGGTCGGCAGGTTTGTAATCCTTGTAGTCATAGTCCTTGTCGGAATCCGTGTCTGTGTCGTCTGCGGTACAATAATGATCATCATCATCATCATCATCATCATCATCATCACCATCATCATAACAACAATAATGATAACAACAACAATAATAGTAATAACGATAATAATCATGATGACAATAACAATGATTACAATTTAAAAAAGAAAATGATGATGATGATGATGATAACACAACATCAACAGCAGCAACAACAACAACAACGACGAGAACAACAACAAAAAACAACGGTGATGATAATGATAATGATGACGATGTTTATGATGGTTATGATGATGATGATGATGATGACGATGATGATGATGATGATGATGATGATGATGATGATAGATGATCTTCCTCCTCCTCCTTCTCGTTAATCATAATAATGATAACAGCAGTAGCTCTTATGAAGATTTACATTCTTGCTGACCTTCTAGATAACGGAGGAACTAATTAAAGGCGTTTACAAACAGGGAGAACACAGGATGAAAAAGGAAACTTGGATAAATTTTAAGCAACTAATCATCAATGCCCACACGTAACGGCCGTTTTAAATTGTTTCGCCTCCCCCTCCCCCCCCCCCCACTCCCCCTCCTGGCTTCTCTCTCCTTTTCTACTCGCCCGCTCTCACTCCCACCCCCTTTCTCTCTCTCTCTCTCCCCCCCCCCCCCCCCCTGCGGCCCCTCTTCCCTACCTTCATACGCTCGCGCAGGCTGACTGACTACTTATGTCATCAAAGTTCTCAAGCTAGTAGTATGGACCAAAACACACCAGATTACCACTGCAACGCGCGCGCCCACACACACACACACATATAATATGTATGTATATATATATATATAATATATATAAACACACCACACATACACATACATACATATATATATATATGTATGTATGTATGTATGTATGTATATATATATATTATATATATATATATATATATGTATGTATATATATATATAATATATATATATATATATATATATATATATATATATATATACGCGTGCGCGCGCATGCGATATCCATCCTTCTCTAACCCCAGGGTGCGTGAGTACTTCGGGCTGTGGGCACATCGGGCTGACCTCGTGAAGACTCACGTGAGTACAGTAGACCTATGGGAGGCGAAAGGTGTACGTCATATCGATTGGTTACATCAATGTGCTGTCCAGACGTGACGTAACGCATCGAAGATGGGTGGTCCATGTTTGTCCCCTATCAAATCGCAACTTTTACCGAAGGGCATATTGACTATTGACTTTCCCCTGATGAACGGGATATGAACATACTTCAAAACGTGAATGAGTTGATACACTTCAATACATGCATGTGTTTTCAGGAGCCGTGATATGAATTCTACAAGTTCTTAGTAACTAAAAAAAGATGGAGACCATACATCGAAACGTCGGCTGCAGGCTCACATTCAACGATAAATTAAGATGGAAGAAAAACAACCCTTTCCGTGGAAACGAAGATGGTGACATTCAGTCCCCGAAAGGCTTCGTCATGCATCCGCATGTTACCCTCTTCTATCGCAGCCATGAGGAAATCGCCAGGGATGGATACATAGCGACCTGTCCAAGGTCCTAAAGGACCTAAACCTCCTGACTCTTTCTCCACGGGAAGATCATAGACTCAACTGTTGCTGTGTCAACCTGCGACAGACGTGTCCTTACCTGTGGAATCGGTCTTGGTGTCGTCGGTTTGGGTGGTCGTGGTGATGGTACTACCATCCTGCTCATCAGTCACGACTGATGGTGTTTTCACCGTGGGCGGGCTCGGCGTTCTTGGCCTACAGTTTGGTGTTCCAGACGACACGTCAACCCGATGTTCAGCCATGGTGTCACGGAACTCGAGTGTCTTGTAGAACAGAAAGCAGCGGTACCGTCTGCTGCAGCCTGGAATAGAGGACACCCGCAGCTTGAGCGTGTAAGCTCTCTGCACGAGGTCTCCGACGATAATTCGTTCTCCTACCACGATTCCAAGATGATGCTTACGATCGTGGTCGCCGATGGAGATCCAACGTGCCCGGTTCCAGTATTGGAACCTGACTTTCAGTTGGTATTTGAAGTTCCTCACAGCCACATTGGCTTGGCATTTCAAGTTGGCCGTGTCATCGTAACCGAAGGTGGCTTTTCGGGGTGAAAGAGTCAGCCACGTCCTTCCAGGGTGCGGTATGACCTCGAAGAAGGCCGACTCTGACGCGGCGTAGTAAGACGTCGAACTTACTTTATAGTCCACCATACATGTCCAGTTTTGAGACAAGTCTCTCCAGGAAGCCCTTGTGATCGTCAGAACGGGAGAACTAAAGTTTCCGGACAGGCTTTCTTCGCCTTGAACAAAATCGTGTTGAGATTCAAACATGGGTTTCAAACGAGGAGTTGATCTTAGTCTGGACTCGAATTTACCTTCCATCGTCCTGCCGGCATACACTGTCATGTAACTACTAAAATGGTCGGCCGCTGTACACTGAACTGTGACCACGATGTCGACACCAGCTTTGACCACAACCGGCGATGGGCAAAGAAAGATGTACGTCTTGTTGACACAGGCGCCACCTACGTGGTGAGCTGCAAGCGTCAGCGCTGACACCAAGCACACAAGCCGCCAACGATTCATCA
>CM065727.1:8775078-8777578 GCA_033310375.1 Conus canariensis
ATGACTTGTGAGTTGATTTTAACGTGGTGACAGCCCTGATATGACCCTTTGCGGTCGGCCGGGCAATAAGCAACATTACCTTACCGTACCTGAACAATTCCTGGCTCTTGGTGACACCCTGACTTCACGTTCAGCCGTGGCAGTATACATGTTGTACGTCTTGAAGGACGGAAGACAGCGGTACTTTCTGCTGCAGCCCGGAATGGACGACACCCGCAGATTGAAAGTGAACGGTTTCCGCACGAAGTCTCCTAAGTTATACGTTGCTCCGTCCGCGATTCCTTTTTGCTGCTCACTATCGTCCTTGTCGACGGAGATCCATTCACTTTGGTTCTGGTACTGGAAAGTAATATTCAGGAAGTACGTGAAGGTTTTCACTGCCACTTAAGCTGACTACCTCGCCCGAATCGTAGCTGGTTTTATTAGGTGTGAGGGTAAGCTTCATGTCAGGATGCGGTATGACCTCGAAGAAGGCTGAATCGTACGCAGCCTGGGTAGACTGAGCGATTTCATTATAATCCACCTGACATGTCCAGTTCTGAGACAGGTCGCGGTTGGTGGTCTTTTTGATGATCAGAACCAGAGCGCTATGGTTTCCAGACACACTGTTCACCTTCCACGAAACCTTTTCCCCCCTCTAAACCAGGATGAAGTTTAGGACCGGGCCTGAACCTGGACACAAATGTACCATTGAATGTTCTTCCGCCACGCGCAAGTATATAAGATGTAGAACAGTTGGCCACTGAACACCCAACTGTGACACTGATGTGATCACCAGCTTTGACAATCACCGGCCACGGGCAGAGGGAGATGTGCGTCTTGTTTAAACAGTAGGCACCTACGTGATCAGCCACTAGTGTCAGTGCTGGCACCAACCACACAATGCGCCCACGCTTCATCTGGGACTGATGGCAAGATAAGGGATAATGCCTTCTGGTGATGGGCAAACTGGCTGCAGTGGCATAAACTAACACACAACTCTGGCTATGCCTACCCCACTGTTGTTGCTTCCTGGAGTCCAGTTTGTATGCATGTATGCGATCAAATACGTCTGACGTCAACGAAAGCTCCTTCCCGCTATAAATGACGTCATTCGCTCTGAAACGTCATGTTTGCTGCATAGAATATTTCAACAATAAACCAAGGAGGCAGAGTGGGAAGCGGGGTGGGGGGGGGGGGGGGGGGTATGGAGGATAATCTGGGTGGTGCTATTTGGAAATAGAGGCTGTTACCAAATAGCTATCCACGATGTACTTGCGGATACGTCTTGTCCCGAATTTTTTTTTTTTTTTTTTTTTTTGATGCGCGCGCGCGCGCGCGCGCGCGCGCGTTGTGTGTGTGTGTGTGTGTGGCTATTCACTCTTGAACAGCACTTCCAGAAAAGAAAGTTTGGAGAGCACGCTTTATGTTTAAAATCAGAGAAATCCGCTTCCGTCTTTCGTGGTCACGATACAAAGACAATTCCAACTGGCTGATAATATCAACTGTAGAACGAATTTTCTACAGCAGACGACACAATACTCTACATTTGTAATTGAAGAAGTCTGCATGCTTTCCCCCTTTTTTGTGTTTGAAAAGGCATCAGAATTTTAAGCCCCGAACTTTGTATAATCCATTCCTTTTGACCTTATTTTCTTGTACGCAGGACTTGCGCGTCTAGACAAAAGAAAACGACACGACATATTCGTTTCCTCAACCTTTGGTCCCGTTCCCTGAATTTGCTGCAGCCTATCTACAAAACGGAACAGAAACCCAGTTTTGTGGATGTGAAGTCTGTTCTCTGCTGGAGGGGGCCAGGTTGGAGCACTCACTTGTAGACGCCGACATCGAAACTTCCCAAATCGCTCTTTGGTCATCGAAACATTCAAACGGACGTCTTGCATGACGATCGATTTTCTCCGAGTTGATGCTTTTCTCTCCACTGGAGTGCCGCCATCTTTACATATTAAATCTGTACGTGGATAGAAAATCTATTCAACTCTGAGAGGTCCGATAAACTTATCCTGCGCATGAACATCCCCCCCCCCCCCCCCCCCCCATCTGGATGGGAGTTAATCATGAATAGAGCTTCAATCCTACCTACTAGTCGCCCTTGTTCCGGGAAAAAAAAAATCAGGGAATGTTAAACGCAGGTCTTTCCATTGCAAGTAGAGTCAGTTACCTTTGTTTGGGTTGTTGAGCAAGCATATGCTTTCTAGAAACAAAGCAGCTCATGCATAAATGAGGTAGTGGAACATTAGAAAGGATGATTACTCATCATAACAACACGTTAATCATCAGTTCAATTTTGTATTTTTCTTCAGCTGCTGAAGTTGTGAAAACTCAGCGGGAACAGTCACGTACATGTTTTTTTTTTTTTTTTTGAGTGACATTTAGTCCCATCATGCACAGGAATAACGGTCCCACAGAAGACTAATACCTGTCTGTTGTAGGCCCTTGGCTATGCAGTCTCACAATGTATGGCTGCAAGCAGTTACTCTTTTGAAATAAATGGAGGACA
>CM065727.1:8782578-8783939 GCA_033310375.1 Conus canariensis
GTGTGTGGGTGTGGCGTGCGAGAGAGAGACACACACACACAGAGTGAGTGAGGTTTTCACGAAATTTGTTGTTTGTATTTGAAGAAGCGGGCACCTCTGATGTTGGAGAGCGACGACACCCGAACGTAACCGACGGAACAGAGTGGGCCCGGCCCGGTACTCTGTGTGTGTGTGTGTGTAGCCTATGTTGTGTCAGACGAGAAAAGGTGAACGTAAGCAGCTGACAGGCTAAATATGACGGCGTGAACCACCGAACGAGGAAGCAGAAGTGAAGTGGAAAAGAAAAAAAAAAAAAAAAAAAAAAAAAGAAGAAAAAAGAAAAGCAGGGGGGGAAACAGACAACAAAGCCCGGGAAAAGAGGAAGAAGGAAAGAAAAGTGAAAGAAAACCCCAAGAAAGCCAGACAACAACACAGCAGCACACGCAGCACAACAGCCAACAACAACAAAAAAACAAAAAAGTTTTGAGGATAAGAGAAACAAAGTTGAAGAAGAAGAAGAAGCGATAATTTACCATAAAACAAACCAAAATACGATACGTTGCTTGGAGGGGGGGTTGTTTGTTTTGTTTTCCGAAGGGTTAGCGTGGGGAACGGCTTAGAGGTGATTTGCGAAGACCTTTGACGGGAGGAGCATGTGGAAGATTCTACTGTCACATGCGAGAGGGCAAGAAGTATGTGCTCCCGCCACGTGATTTGAAGTCAAGGGTGGAAACTGGCAGTAGCACACATGCGTGTGACATTTTGTTGGGGGTCTTCCGACTGCACTGTTTGGCTTGTGACCGCAGTCTTTGGCCTGTGCTGCCGTGTTTTCGTTTGTGATGCCGTCTTTGGGCTTTTGACCCTGTTGGCCCGTCACAGCTTTTTTTGGGCCCGTGTAAAAAGTGTCTGGCCTGTATCCGTTGTTTTGGGTTGTGACCTTTGTTGGGCCTGCGACCGCGTTTTTTGGTCTGTGACAGCCCCTGTTTGGCCTGTGACAGCACGTTGGCCTTGAAACGTGTTTTTGGCCCGTGAAAAGTGTTTGGGCCTGAAAAGCAGTGTTTGGCCAATGACAGATTGTTTTGGCCCGTGACGCATTGTTTGGCCCCTGACAGCAGTATTTGGCCTTGACAAAACTTTTTTGGCCTGTGACAGCAGTGTTGGCCTGTGACAGATTGCTTGGCCCCGGACAGCATTTTTGGGCCCGTGATAACAGTGTTTTTGGGTTTGACATCTATTTGGCCTGTGACAACAGTGCTAGGCCTGTGATAACAGTGTTTGGCCGGACGCATTTTTTGGCCTGTGACAGCATTTTCGGCCCGTGATAACAGTGTTTGGCCTGTGCGCAGGTTTGGCCTGTGAAGCGTGTTTGGCCTGTGGGAAAC
>CM065727.1:8796539-8801539 GCA_033310375.1 Conus canariensis
TCGTTCCGTACTGTCACTTGGCGTCCTGCATCAGTGTCCATACTGTCACTTGGCGTCCTGCATCAGTGTCCAGTACTGTCACTTTGGCGTCTGCTCTGCCATACTGTCACTTGCTTTATAGTGCCATACTGTCCTTTGGCGTCCTGCATCAGTGTCATACTGTCACTTGCTCCTCCGATCCGGATGTCGTCATTGTGCGTCTGACTGAGCAGTCGCACTTTCGGCGCTCCTTGTCTATTATGTCTTACTTTGGCGTCCTGCATCAGTGTCCATACTGTCACTTTGGCGTCCTGCATCAGTGTCCAGTACTGTCACTTTGGCGTCCTGCATCAGTGTCCAGTACTGTCACTTTGGCGTCCTGCATCAGTGTCCAGTACTGTCACTTTGGCGTCCTGCATCAGTGTCCAGTACTGTCACTTTGGCGTCCTGCATCAGTGTCCAGTACTGTCACTTTGGGTCTGCATCAGTGTCCAGTACTGTCACTTTGGCGTCCTGCATCAGTGTCCAGTACTGTCACTTTGCAATCTTTGCAACCCAATCCGAATCCGAATCCGAATCTCTCCTCTCTTCCCGTCTCCTACCCCCTCTTCCCTCCTCTTCTCTACTTATCCTCTGTACATTGGGACTATCAAAATACACACATCTCATTTCTCTCTTTTCACTTACATCTCTCTCTCTTTCTCCTCTCTCTCTCTCTCTCTCTCTCTTCATCTCCTTTTCTCGCATAGAAAATGTTTAGTTTATTTCTTGCTCTCCCAATGATTCCTAAACAACAGAAGAAGGGAGGGGGGGGGGGGGGGGGGGGGGGGGGGGGGGGGGGGGGGAGGGGGCGGGAGGGGGGGGGGTGCGGTTGAGAGGGCATTTGGAACAAATTCTTGTTTCTGGTACAAAACTGTTAACCTGTACAGAATATAGCTTTTTTTTTTTTTTCGTATTAAAATACTATTATGGGGGTTCATTGTCCGTTGGCTTGCGGACGAGGGATAATTTGGACAGGAGAGGGATACTTTTGTTCACATTAAGTATAACTGGGTATAGAAGAGGAGAGATTTTGGTATAGAATAACAGTGTTTTTGGTACATAGAGAGGGTAGCTTTGGTAGAGAGGAAGCATAATTTTTTTTTTTTTTTTTTGTCATATGATCAGACTTGGGGGGTGGGGGGGGGGGGGTATTTTGGAGCGGGAGAGTTTTTTTTTTTTAAAATTCTAAAAAGAATTTTAAGTGACTCCGCCGGTAAACATGGACAAACAAATAACAAGACAAAACACGACGCGTTTCGACCTCTGAGGTCTTCTTCGGGCAAGATCAACAACGGTCAGGACAACGACAACGAAGACAGAGTTGTGTAATTAGTTTGTGTCCATGGTCACCGACGGAGTCTCCGAGGTCTTCTTCAGGCAAGGCAACGTTCAGGACAATGAAGACGAAGACAGAGTTGTCATTTGTTTGTGTCCATGGTCACCGGCGGAGCAACGTAAACATTCCTTTCAAAGTTGGTTTCCATTGCAGGCACCTCACTTTGACACTCGTTTTTTTTAAATTCGTTTTCTTTTCCTTTCTTTCTTTCTTTCTTTTTTTTTTTTTATACAAAAACATCGGTGTGTTGACTATAAGCGAGGGCTACTTTTGACACAGAGCGGAAATATTTCTGGTACAGAGTTGGCCCTACTCATGATACAGAAGACAGGTATTTTTTTGTTGTTGTATTGTTCAGAAGAGAGAGAGAGAGAGAGAGAGAGAGAGAGAGAGAGAGAGAGAGAGAGAGAGAGAGAGAGGGGGGGGGGGTTGACAACAGAAGAAGTATTTTGAAACAGAAGATGGATGTTGGGGATGTAAAGAGAGGTGGGCCTATTTTGGGTGGTACAAACGGGGAGGGTACCTTGGCAGGCTGCAGAGTATAGGTTCCATTTTTTTTTTCTTTAATGTACAGCAGAGGGTTATTTCAGAGAGAGAAGATGGTTGCAAAATAATCAACGCCTATCTTTGCGCCGAATCTGAGAAGATAGGTGTGTGTTTTTTTGCTCGTTCTTCAATCTCGTCGTCCCGAGTGTTGTTTATATCTTGCCTGAAAGAGGACCTAACAGGTCGAAACGCGTCGTGTCTTTTTTCTTTTTTTTTTTCTTGTGATTCGTATGTCCATATTAACTGGTCCATATTAAAAAAAATGAGAGAAGATGGGAATGTTTGTACAGGTGAGGGTGTGATTTGGGTACGGAAGGGCTGCAGAGGAGAGAGAGAGGGAGACAGATTTTTTGTTTCAGAACAACATCACGTTATTTTGAACCAGAAAAGGCGTGGTCACTGCAGCGGAGGAGGGGAATTTGGGGTAGAGATGAGGAGTATTCATTTGTCACACAGGAGGGATATTTTAAGTGCAAATGGGAAGTATTCTTTGCACTGGGAAAGGATCTTTTGTTGTAGAGATGAGAGGGGTATTACTTGTGCACAAGAGGAGTACATTATTTGCAACACCCTTAACACTAGGTCTGTCTCGAGAGTGACTGTTGCCTTGCTTTCGAAACATCCCCCACCCAAGGACCACTCATGAGTTATTCTGATGGAAGTTGCGCGGCGTGTGTGTGTGTGTGTGTGTGTGTGTGTGTGTGTGTGTGTGTGTGTGTGTGCGTGTGTGTGTGTGTGTGTGTGTGTGTGTGTGTGTGTGTGCGTGTGTGTATGTGTGTGTGTGTGTATGCGTGTGTGGGCGCGCGCGCGTGCGGATGCGTCTGTGTGTGCATGTGTGTGCGCGCGCGCGCGCGTCTTGTGGGTGTGTGTCTGTGTGTGTGTGCGCGCGCGCGGGCGCGTATGGGTGCGTCCATGTGTATGTGTGTATGTGTGCTTGCATGCGTGCGTGCGTTCATGCCTGTCTGTGTGTGTTGTTGTTGTTGTTTGTTCATTACACCGTCTCTCCATGACGGAGACTTGAAGAACTGGGAGAGCCGCCTGAAAAGACGCAATGCCCCCCCGACACACTTCCTCAACAGAGAAGAAATTTAACAAAAATATAAACTCCGCCAGGTCGTTTCGCTCCTTAGTCCAACCCAATAGGGGATATCACGCCTGGCATGACATGAATTACAAAACAAACAAACAAACAAACAAAAAAAGGAAAAAAAAGAATGAAGCGAAGAAATTGAAGAAAAAAACACACAACAAGAAAAGAAAAGAAAAAAGATAATAACCCAAGGGGCACGCGAGGAGCGCCTGCCTCCGTCGTCAAGGTCGTCGACAAGGTCATGGGGTTCGCTCTTTGGGAGTGTGTTCATGTATGAAAACATTTTGCGTTCTGCTAGGGGAGATAATACTAGCAGGTACAGGGATTAAAGTGTCTTCCCTTGTTGTTGTTGTTGTTATGTTGTTGTTGTTTTAAAGAATGTGGAACATGCGAAATATCCATGCTTATGTCATTTACGAAGGGGTTGGAACATAGGGGGGTTTGTCCCATACCAGCACATTAAAATTGTTCTGATAGGGGAGGTAATAGCAAGGTTCCGAAATTTAAGTTTGTTCCCTTGTTGTTGTTCTTCTTCTTATTATTATTATATTATTATTACATTGGGTATTTATATAGCGCCTATCCTCGGTCACAGACCGAGCTCTAAGCGCTTTACAATAAACACACTACCTCACTCACTCAACGGGCTGCCTACCCAGGTAGAGCCGGCCGAAGAGCAGCCTACTGGCGCTCATTCAGTCGTTTCCCGTACCATTCAAGTATCAGTAACTCATTTTCATTTATCTCATTTATTCCTCCAGTTTCTTACATAGGATGCATGCGATGTTTATACGTGTCCTCCATTTCCACCGGTACACGATGGCACACGATAACAGTAAGTGACCATTTTTGTGGCTTGGTAAGAAATACCAGGCGGCTGTCTTCAATCTACATCAATTTTGCCAGGGCAGCGGGGAACCCCCCTGCTCTTTTCGATTTTCAACGGCCGTGGGTTCTTTAACGTGTGCAGGGGGCCAGGAAGGCACACCGGTCTGACTCGCTTATAGGGGGTTGTACCGTCATCAGTATATTAACTTGTTCTGCCAGGGGAGATAATAGCAGGTTTGGACATGAAAGTTTCTTCCCCTGTTGTTGTTACTATTGTTTAAAGATCACTGCTTAGGTCACAGGGTGGTGTTAATGTTCCAAGTATGCATGCGAAGAGGTTAGAAACATGGGCTTTTTGTCCGGTCATCAGGGGGTATAATCACATGACACTGCTTGCGATTTTTTTTTCTTGTAGAAGAGGACTAGCACCCTGTGACACCAATGGCGGCAGAGAGATTGCTGAAAAAGAGTTCCAGCTGGATCTGGTCGAGGAGTGAAAAAAAAAGGCTTGAACTTTATAATAACGCTTGAATTTTCCTGACGTTGAGTCCATAGCGTTGTGGGTAAAACATTAAAAAGAAAAGGAAAAAAAAAAAAAAAAGAGAAAATAAAAAAAAAAAAAAAGGAAAGGAAGAAAACGGTAACGCGCACGCTCATCTGTCCGGGGAAGTTGCTGGTTCGAATCCCCGCATCAGCACCAGGAAAAAAAAAATCTTTTGGCAGCAGAAGAAGGGAGGATATCTAGGAGGCATGATTTGGATACGGCCCTGAATGTATAGATAGTAAGTGAGAAGCACAGGGGCCGAAACACTTGTCTGAGGGGGGGAGGGGGGGGGGGGTCTTTTCTGAAGACTGTGTGCTGTCCAGCTGTCCCTGAAGATCTTTCCTACTGTATATATTACTTCGTAGAGAGTGACCGCATGGCCAACAGCGTCTTCACTGTTCAGTGGGGGGGGAAATGTGTATGATTTTTTTGTCAAACAGATCCTGGAGCTTCCGCTTTAACCGGATCCGTACGACAGATCTGTACTGAAATTACAACGTATTAAAGTAGGTTATTTCCACCACCACCACCACCACCATCATCACCGCCACGAATACTATGCTGTTCGACAACCCTCTAACCCTTCTTCTATCTCCCCTCCACTGTTAATAGTGCAACTACTATTGTTATTATTA
>CM065727.1:8804489-8809489 GCA_033310375.1 Conus canariensis
ACACACACACACACACACAAATAAATAAGATAAAATAAAAAGAAATCGTGTGGTAGCGAGAACCAATGGGCACTGCGCCTCCAAAGATTGTTCTTTGTTACACCTTCACTGATTAGCTCAAGGAGGATGCCTTCCAGACGCCGAAAAATAAAGTACGAAAATGGAAGCACGCTCTTTATTTAGGGCAGCGTTCTGCAACGCAGCGTCGTCATTGCAAAACATCGGGCAATGTGCTTCTCCATTTTGCCCTGTCTTAAAACAGCAAAACAACCAAAACGTTCAGTGTGGGGTGAGATCCGCTGTAAAGATACGACTCATGGGGGGAAAAAAGACATTGGTGATACATAGGTAAGGTAATGTTGTTTATAGACCAGCCGACCGCAAAGGGCCATATCAGGGCTGTCACCGCGTTGAGGTCAGCTCACAAGTCATTGAAATAGACAAACAACAACAACAACAAACAACAACAACAAACCAGACCGTACTCATTCAAACACACCTTTGAAATACACCTAAAAACACACCGGAAATTATCTCAAAAATCTTTCTTCCGTAAAATCTTAGATCAGATGAAAAATGTTGATCTCTTTCAGAAATCCAAAGATCACATCAGGTGGGACATCTCTGAACAGATTTTAAAGGAGTCTGTTATTAACTGTTGATGTCTCACATCATGCAAGTCCCCAGCTCTAACAGAACATGTTTCACTGTGAGTGGTACGTGGCATGGAATGCACCACGGAGCTTCTTTACCTTTTTAAAAGATAAGAATGGGGATATATGAGAAAAGAAAGAGAGAGAGAAAAAAAAAAGGGGGGGGGGGGGAGGGGGAAACTAAAATTATAAGACAGCATACGCGACTATGCAATTCATATAATAATGCTAATCATAATACTAATAATAATGAGGACAATTTCTATAGCGCCCATCCTAACAACGTAGGATACAGGGCGCTTTACAAGTTTTAATAATTCAACATCTAAAAATATATGCAGGACACACACATGCAACACACACACACACACACACACACACACACACACACACACAACACACACACACACACAACACACACAACCACACACACACCACACACACTCACTCACTCACTCACTCACTCAGGCATGTACGCACGCACGCACAAACACACACACACACACACACACTCACGCATGTACGCACGCACGCGCCGCGCGCCGCGCGCGCGCGCGCGCACACACACACACACCACACACATCTGCGTTCATGAGTCATAAACATAGGTACACACACATCACATATACACACATACACGCACGCACGCACGCACACAGCACACAACACACACCACACACACACACACACACACACACACACACACACACACACACGACACACACAATGTCGCATACATAAACGCACTACATAACACGGTGAACAGCTCATTCGTACAGAACAAAGTGTGCAAGTGACATGTAGTAATTTATCAAAGAAATAGTCCCAAGAAATGGTCCCAAGTGCAAGATTCTTCCTGAAACCAGAGATTTCATATAACCGAACTGCGTTACGGAACTCAAAAACGCGTTGTCGTCTGCTCAAATTAAGTCCCTTGCTTCACGCGTGATAAAACCTGCCCCTGGCGGGAGAGGCTTGCAGGGCAAACAATAGTTCTAACGCTCGCTGTATCTTGCAAAGGGATCTCGTTTTTCAGATTCCCAAAGGATCCAAGGGATCAGTCGAGGCATTTCATTTATGATTCCAAGGTTCATTCCCCCCCCCCCCCCCCCCCCCCCATATCCCACCACTCCCTCTTGGACACCACACACACCACCACCACGCACACGCCACGCACACGCGCACGCACGCACTCACCACGACACGACACACACACACGCACGCACGCACGCACGCACGCACACGCACGCACGCACGCACACGCACGCACGCACACACACACACACACACACACAAATATATACTACACACAGCACACACACACACACACCACACAACACATACACACACACACACACACACACACACACACACACACACCACACATACACACACACACACACCCCACACACACACACACACCACCACCCCGCACGCACGCACCACACACACACACACACACACACACACACGCGCGCGCGCGCGCGCGCGCGCGCATGACCTACAAGCAATATGGAACTCGATTGATTCAATCGACCATAACATAAACATCGGTGGCTAAAAAAAAAAAAAAAAAAAATGTGAACACGAGTACACTTTGTCTTGTTATAGGCTGACTTTGGAATGTCATCATACTCCCAAGACAGTGTTTGGTATCACAAGTCCAGATTATTCTAAGAAAAAAAAAAAGGGCTAAAACGTTTAAAAAAATTATTTAAGATGAAAAAAAAAAAGAAAAGCAATGGATTTATGTGTTGAGTTGAAAGAGGACGGCACCGATGTTTTAGCATACACTGTCTTTTTTTCAAAGTGAACGGATGATCTTCAGGAAACGCTATGGTTTAAGGACAATGACGTGACGGATTCAAATGACGTCAAATTGACGTCAAAAGGGGCGCGCGCGCGCACGTCTGTGTGATGTATGTGTGTCCAAGATGGGGAGATGGGGGAAAGGAAGATGAAGATAGAAAAGGAGGAAAGAAAGTAACACAAAATAGAAATCAGAATAGAAATAGAATAGATCAACGCTAATGAATTCAACGCCGATCTTGCGCTGAAGTGATTGAAGATAAGTGATGGCTCGTTCATTTTCGTTGCCCTCATTGTTTTGTATCTTGCCTGAAGAAGACCTAAGAGGTCGAAACGAGTCGTATTTTGTCTTGTGATTCGTTTGTCCACGTTGGTTTTTTTTTTTGTTTTTGTTTTTGCAGTTCGCTAACATTTATTTCAGATGTGTTTTAATAATGAATAGTTTTGTTTTTTTTAATGAAAAAGGAAGGATGGAATGGGTTGTAAAGAGGGGGGAAGGGAAAGGGAGATGGGATAAAAAAAAAAAAAATCTGTTTGAGCAGGTAAGAGGAATTGAGGGGAGAGAGGAGGGGTGGGGGTGGGGTGGGGGGTGAGAGGAGGGGGGAATGAACAATGAAACTGTACTTGACACATGTGGTAAGGTGACGTATATAATGAGCTGTCTGGAGCAAGTCTGATGGTTACGTCACATATTTACACGTTCATGTCCACCCCTGTTCACACACGTGTATTCCTGTCATGTAAAGAAACAAACTTTATTCACTGTTCGAATCCGTACCTAATCATCTCAGTAACTCTCATCTTGTCATTTATCATATGGCAATGGGCCTAACAGTAAAAGATATTCACCTGTATAGACAGGCAGTGGAGTTTTGTGTGTATGACCGTTTTTTTTTATCCCGCCATTAAGGCAGCCATACTCCATCTTCGGGGAAGGTGCATGCTATGTGTAACGTGTCATCCATACCAACTGGCCTTCTCTTCCGAAAGTTGGTGATGGGGTTTTACGTGTGTGCAAGATGTTGTGCGTGCGTTCACACACACACACGGAACCTCGGTTTATAGTCTCATTCGAAGGACTGTTTGGGGAATGGAGTCAGAACCAACGTTCACTCCGAGGGAAAAATCCCCCTGTACCGAAATTCGAACCCGCAACCCCAGGATCACCAAGTTTACGAGTCCGGCGCTCTACCAGCTGAGCTATTCCGGCCCCCTAATTATTCAGTGACTCTCATCTTATCATTTATCATGTGAGAGTAACAGTAACAGTTCAGATTTTTTTTTTTTTTAATGTGGCGACATTGAGGTAAGGGTAACACGTGATAATCACATACATATTCCAGTCGTCCATACATGGTACAGTTTTTACACTACACTATCGCACACATCGGAACAGAAGGAGGGGTGAATGTGAGAAGAAATATGGTGAACTAAGGGACGTGCTCCACCCAGAACAGCACACAGTAGAAGGCACTAGGTCTGTTAAAATTCAAAGGTTTGAAGTGTGCTTGTTCGGGATAGGACTTGTGGACATAATTCTGCTTCCGGCGGAGGTGGGCGTGGGGCTGGGTGGGGGTGGAGGAATGGAAGAAGACAGCAGAGCACCTTAACCGTGGAAAGGGGGCGGGGGGGGGGGGGGGGGGGTGTGTACTATGCACTTACTTTACTTAGATGCTCCGCGTCTTGCGACGCATGAGGCAGTCAAGGCGTTCCACTGTGCACGGTCCTCAGCCAGTTTGCTAGTGTCACTCCATCCTCTGTCAACGAGTCTGAGGTCTCTCTCTCACTGTCTGTCGCCAGCTCATCCTGGGTCGTCCTCTTTTTCTCTGGCCTGCTGGGGTCCATTTTAATGGCTTGGTTTGCAGGTCTTGAAGAGGGTAATCTCAAGACATGACCCAGCCAGTGGAGGCGCCGTCTGCAGACGACGGTTGACACGGGGAGCTGTTTGGACCTCTCCCTGACGTCTTCATTTGGTATAAAGTCTGACCATTTGATGCCCAAGATCTTACGTAGGCACTTAGTATCAAAAGCGTCGACACATGCAACACCATTTAAAAAAAGGAAAGTTTTTCAGACCCGCTGAAAGAAAGAAAGAAAAGGAAAGGAAAGAAAAAAGACGAGGGATAATCGACACCAACTCTGAAGATATGTTTCTATTTTTGATGATCGAATGCTGCATTAGCTGATTAATCGTCTTTTTCATCGACGACAAGTTTCCAGCTTCAAGTTCAATTCCACTCCATGTTGATAGGAAGAACATTGTGTTTGCTCAGTTACGTTTGTCTACAGGCTGTCAGCCATCGTATACATTTTCTTTTTTAGTTTGTTTGTTTGTTCGTTTTGTTTTGTTGTTTTGTTTTGTTTCTAACTCACTATTTATTTAGCTGACATTACCAGGTTCAGACAGTGTGGTGAATAAAAAAAAGAAACCAACTTTCAAAAGCAGTTTTGCTACTACTATTACTGCTACTGCTGCTGCTGGTACTACTACTGCTGCTGCTGTTGCTGCTATTTGTGCTCTACGTGCTTTTATACCTT
>CM065727.1:8816989-8821989 GCA_033310375.1 Conus canariensis
CCACATCCGCTGAGTTTCGAAGAAAGACCACACTGCGCATGATTTTTAAAAAAAGCTGATGGATAAAAATAGATTAAAGACTAAGACGAGAGAATTTCGAGGAAAGAGGGTCTCGTGGCTACTACGCCTTAGCAGATGTCTGAGCTAGGCATTAGCCCAAAGCGCTGGTCTGTGAACCTTGCCTGTGAACCTTGTCATCGGATCACGGCTGAAGACACAAGTGGATCTCCTTCCACCGGTTCCCTCAAATTGTCCATTCCTCTGCATCCCCCAGCCCCCCAGCCCCGCCCCCGCCAACCCCCCAACCCCCCCTAACCCCCCCCCCCCCCCCCCCCCCGCCCTTCTTGGACTTCTTGAGCACGGCCTCGGCGCATTGATTTTTTTTTTTTTTGTGGGGGGGGGGGGGGGGGGGGGGGTGCAGCCTGGGCTCTAACCCGGATGTCTGATGTTCGCAGGCGTCAGGGGGGGTGTAACCCACTCTGTGTCAGGACTGTTAGGAGTATGAGTAGGATCTACTGGACTGGTTTTTCTCCTCGCTCATTCTTCTTTCTCGGAAACCAGGTAAGTGAGGAGGCGGTTGGAGCGTGGTGGTGGTGGGGGGGGGGGGGGGGGGGGGGGGAGGGATGGGGGTGGAGGAATGGGAGTGTCACCCCGCCTCTTCCCCTCCTCTGTCGGGCCCGTGGTACAAAGTGTTGGTTCCGTTTCAACTGGTGATGACGCGGGGGAGAAACTGATACTGGTGGTGTCGTCGGCACCGGATGGCGCTGCAGGGACACACGACACACGACCACACCGCAACCCACACCCCTCCCCCCCCTCACCCCCCCCCCCCCCACCCCCCCCCCCCCCCCCCCCACTCCCGCTCTCAGTCACCTCTGTGTTCACTTCAAGCATGAGTACTTCAAATTGTGCAATGCCCTGTGTCCGACTTTCTAGAAACTTCCTGTTCTCTCTCTGTCTCTCTGTCTTCTCTCTCTCTCTGTCTCTCTCTCTCTCTGTCTCTCTCTCTGTCTCTCTCTCTCCTCTCTCTCTCTCACTCTCTCTCCTCTTCTCTCTCCTCTCTCTCTCTCTCTCCTCTCTCCCTCTCTCTCTCTAACAACAGGAAAAAAAAAAAGAAAGAAAAGACTCTTCGCTTTTCGTTCAAGCTTTGAAAATTTGCCAAGTCATTACTATATTGACGGAAGAATTGTTTGCCTGCACTTGTTTTTCCCCCACTACTTAATTGTTCAGCATATTACATAACATATATATATATATTTCTCTCTCTCTCTGTATATGTATATATA
Source organism: Conus canariensis (assembly GCA_033310375.1). Classification (NCBI taxonomy): domain Eukaryota; kingdom Metazoa; phylum Mollusca; class Gastropoda; order Neogastropoda; family Conidae; genus Conus; species Conus canariensis. The sequence continues at coordinate 8,818,276 of CM065727.1, forward strand.
TATATATATATATATATATATATATATTGTAATATAAATGCATTGTTCTTTCTCCGAGCAGATTTAGTTTGAGCTCTTTCCACCGGCTTCTGCCATCGTGTCTGCGTTGTCTCTCTGAGTGGGTTTTGCCCGTTTGATCATAAGAAACTATCATACAGATATCCACGATGCAGAGGTTATTGTTTTTAAAAACCAAGTGATTCACGTTGCTGTACGTTGAGTGGGTGAAGTTACAAACTAACTCAACGGGAGGATCTATGTTCACGGGTGTGGTGTTATCAGATGGTAGCTCTGTGCTACAGGCAGTAACATGTGTCGCTAAAACAATGCAGTGTAAAAAAAAAAAATCTGTCTGTCTCTGTCTTTCTGTCTGTCTGTGTGTGTATCTCTGTCTCTGTCTGTCTGTCTGTCTCTCTCTCTCTGTTTCTGTCTCTCTCTGTCTCTGTCTCTCTCTCTCTCTCTCTCTCTCTCTCTCTCTGTAACTCTCTCTCTCTCTCTCTTCTCTCTCTCTCTCTCTCTCTCTCTCTCTCTCTCTCTCAAAAGACATATCAAGTCATACTGAACGGGTATAAACCTCCAAACCCATGACCACCACCACCACCACGAACACCAACACCACCTCTCCCTCCCTCTCCACCGTCAACCAGCCCGCCCCCTCCCCCCCTCCCCCCCTCCCCCCCGCCCTCCTCCCCCACCTCCCATCACAGATTGGATGGATTGACCTCCGTCGTGTCCTGGGAATTGTGCTTTTCCTTGCTGTTTGAGTGGCACTTCTTTCATTTTGTTCTATTCTGGGTGGAGAAGAGAGAGAGAGAGAGAGAGAGAGAGAGAGAAGAGGAGAGAGAGAGAGAGAGAAAGGGAGAGAGAGAGAGAGAGAGAGAAAGAGAGAGAGAGAGAGAGAAGGAAAGGCAGGGATATAGACAGAGCCAGAGAGAGAGAGAGAGAGAGAGAGAAGGAAAGGCAGGGACATAGAGCCAGAAACAGAGAGAAGAGAGAGAGAGAGAGGAGAGAGAGAAGGAAAGGCAAGGACATAGACAGAGCCAGAAACAGAGAGAAAGAGAGAGAGAGTGAGAGATATAGAGAGAGAGAGAGAGAAGGAAAGGCAAGGACATAGACAGAGCCAGAAACAGAGAGAGAGAGAGAACTCAGAACTCAGAACTCAGATGGTTTACTTCATATAAAGGCCATTGCCCCTTATGAAGGGGGGTATGGAGAAAGTAACAACAATGTATGAATATTACATAACACATCAAAGACTGGATGAAATTCTCATTCACGAAGTCATAACTGATCGAAATTGAAATGCCTTGAACAAGTAAATTGAGAAATTTCTTACTACACTTTCATTTTGAGATGCCATAAGCAGACTTAACCGAAATTGACAGGGATCCCTGAAAAACTTAACTGGTATATATTGCGCTCTTAGACTAGATAACTTGCAGCAGCATAAAACAAAATGCAGTTCGTCTTCTTTTCCATCATTGCAAAGTGGACAAGTCAGATCCATTCCAGTATGTTTACAGTAGCGATACCTGTGTTGTGCAATATCTGAAATTCCAAGTCGAAATTTGGTCATAATTAACTTCAAGTGTTTGCCTAAATCCATTTGCAGATAAAGTTTGACATCGTGAACTGTACAAAATGTCCGATACATGGTAAATCTATCGCTATTTTTGACGTGAGCGTCCCATTCTTGCCACCTGCACGCAATCAATCTCTCTTTAAATTCACAAAGAAATAATCTATCATTCTGCACGCCTTGGTTCATCCAAACATAACCAAATCCAAATTTGTATAACTGACTACGGATATTTGACACCCAGTTTCTTTTATCTCTTACATCTAGGTCATATAACATCACATAAGCTTTCCGTGGTAATCTATAATCATTCATTTTAGTTAATTTTAACCAGTATCGAATACAGCTTAATACAGAATTTATGTAAATAGGATATCTATTGGTCTCTCCATAGACAAGGTCATTGGGTGTTCGCATTTCGACTCCTAAAAATTTCTTTAAGGCAAAAAGATGTACTTTTTTGCATTGGCAGGCTGCAACGTCTAGTCCCCAAAGTTCTGCACCGTACTGAGCAATGGGCTGAACCTGGGAATCAAATAACTTCAACAACAAATCTAAACTAGAATTCTTCAAAACATGAAGTTTTCTCATAATACAAAGCAGAGCTTTCTTTGCTTTACTTACCAGGTCATTGCATGCTAATGTGAAGCTGAGTTTTGTTGAAAACAATATACCCAAGTATTTATAAGCATTTACCACAGGCATCACAGCATGGTTATACGTCCAATGTTCTCTTGCTGCTAAATAACCACCTTTTCTGAACACAATTATATTGCTCTTACTTAAATTCACTTTCAAATCAAGAGAAAAAGCTGCGCGTTGCAGACTATTTAACTGGGTTTGCAAACCAATCATTGTCTCTGATAACAGTACAACATCATCTGCGAGTAGTAGGATAAAGAGCTCAAAATAGTCGATTGTAAACATTGCACCATGTTTACCATTTTGAATTATTTCTATGGCAAGTTCATTAATAAACAAAGAAAATAAAACCGGACTGCACACATCACCTTGCTTAACACCGTAAGTACACATGATAAAATCAGTTAATTTATAACCACACCGTACCTTAACTTTAACATTATTATACATACTTTTAATGCAATGGTATAGATTACCTCTTATACCATTTTTTACTAGAACTGACCAAAGAATTTTCCTGTTTATAGTATCAAAAGCTTTTTCAAAATCAATAAATGCAACGTATAATTTTCTGTCGAAAGAGAACTGTTTTTGAACAAGAGCTAACAAAGTAAACATGTGATCAATAGTCGAATAGTTCTTTTTGAATCCTGCTTGATATTCCCCAGTAATGTTATTTCTTCAACCCACTCTTGTAAACGATGATTAATAACTGTACTATAAATTTTACTACTAATATTGCATAGCGAAATGCCCCTGTAATTGTTAGGATTGTTGACATCACCTTTTTTATACAGAGGAAATACAATACTTTCTGTCCATGTGTCAGGAATATACCTTTCTGAAACAAAGCATTAAAGAATATGACAAAGAAATCTGCAACACAATCGCCTGCACTTTTTAACAACTCTCCAATTATTCCATCCGGTCCAGCAGCTTTTTTCATTTTAATCTTTCTAATTGCTAAAATAACTTCCTCTTTTGAAATTGGTCGATTAAAACAATAATCATTATCATCAACATTAAATTCGTCATCATCTACTTCACTTTCTTTTTCGAGTAAATTTTTGAAGTGTTGAAACCAGTCATCCAGAGTGATATCATTACTAATGTGTTTTCTTTTACATGAAATTTTATTTACATTTTCCCAAAATTGCTTTTGATTATTCACAGAAGATAACAATTCATTTAACAACGACTTATGAAAATCGTTCTCTTTGCGTTTTAACAGATGCTTATACTCTCTACGTGCGATACAAAAAGCATTTTCGTCTTCATGATCTCCTGTTCGACGGGCTGTTCTGTAAAGCTTTCTTAAATTTTTCTTTGTTGTTTTACATTCATGATCGTACCAGTCATCTGATCTATCATTGTCACCAGTGCTGATCTGCTTATTCATGCATTCAGCGCATCGCTTAATACAATCATTAAAAGTAGACAAAGCTTTGTCAATATCATAGTCGATTAAATGTACAGCCAGCTCTAATGTTCTA
>CM065727.1:8826989-8831989 GCA_033310375.1 Conus canariensis
GTTATTGCTTGTTAATGAAAGATCCCATACACCATACAGTATTGGCCAGATCTGTATCGTTATCAGAGAAGGAAGTGTTTCTGGTGAAAACTGAAGCCGAATTTCAATAAAATGTGATTTATCTTCAATATTGTGATCGCACGTTTTTGTCATCTTTTCTCTTGTCCACAAAGCAATTGTTTTGCTTTACTTAGATCATCCGTCAGTGCTTCATTCTTTTGCTTGTAATCGAAGTAAGTCCTTTTCTCGTCCTGATATAGTTTTTAATCTTTCAATGCCAGTTTTTTTTTTTTTTTTTTGTAGCATGAAATTAGTTTTCCTTAAAAAAAAACAAACAAACAAGCAAACAAACAAACAACAAAACAACGCTACCTCTTATCCGGACAGGTGGACATAGCCATACTATTGTTCAGCCATTTTCTCTCAGAAATTTTTTCACGCTCGATGCCCAGTTGATGAATATATTTCCCGTCGTGTCCGACGGATGATTACGCAGGCAGGTCATCTGCTGATGTGGGTCCTCATGTGGGAATGAAGACCAATTCCTGAGGCACCAAATCGTCCACAGACGCTGCATGGAACGGAGTCCTTGCAAGGATGAGCCTCGTTTTCTCCGATTCCTCTTTTTTCCTGGATGGCGGCTGCTCTTTTGCGCTTGAATGTCTTTGTGCCTTGGGTACCCCGTTGCTTCCATTGTGTTCAGTCAAGGGCGATATCTTCCCAGTTACGAAGTGTATCAACGTCATCGCGTCGGCTTGTCTACACAGTTTGTTAATCGGCAGTCAAGCGGATTGTATTCAATAGTTAACATGTTCTATTGCGGTTTCAGTAGGTAAGGGGTATCTTCATTCCCTTTTCTCTACGAACACTGTTCTTGGAAGAACACAATGGAGGCTTTCTTTTATAACCCCCCCCCCCCTGTATTTTTCTCCCCTCCCACCCCCACCCCCTCCTACCCCTTTTTCCGTGAAATCTTCCAGCCCCCAAATTCTGGTGCACATATTAAGATGGGCGTTATGTGAATTTTCAGAACAGAAAAGGATCTAGTCTACAAACTCTTCAGACCAATCTCGGAGTTTTCAACACCTGATTCTAACAATTGTTACTTATCTCTGACAAAGCAGCATCTCTCCTTTATGTTGTACACAATATCAAACCTATACAAGTGTCTGTAGCTGTTCGTTTTTATTGCTTCATTTCCATATCTCCATCTTTCCTCAAGTCCAACGAAGCCATCATTACGAGACTATGGTACTTTAAAAAAAAAAAAAAAAAACCTCTAAATGTAATTTGTTGGTTCTTTTCTCTAGAGTTGTTCAGCTGATTCCAGAAGTTCATAATAACATCACGTCATTTTCCAAGAGATGAAAAAGAAAAGATGCTGGTGTTATCTGAGTGAGTCCCGTGCTTCATCTCCCTGAAATTAATTACATGACGAACTCACAGGCAATGAAATTAATCATCATTGGGCTGAGTAAGAACACTTGTCTTACATTCCTTTGAACAGTCAGAAAACAAATCTGAATCTGAATATTTGTTTCTCAAATATGTCTTTAATACCGACTCGTAAACACATCTTTGTGCTTAAGACGGTTCCCTTATATGTTACAGACCACAGAATGTTTCTGTCCACAGAGACAATATTTTTCATCCTTTCCAAAATGAATGAAATCTACGTAAGGTTTTGAATATCTAGCCCTTTTCTTTAACTAAAAGGGAAAAGTACAGAGTAGAAAATGGTCAGTCAGTTGTACCGTATTTCGCTCAAAAGCCAGCTATTTCGCTCTTATTCCTTTACATTCTGCCTTATGTCCGAGCCTTTAACAAAGAACTTGTGGGTATACTTTTACACTTGCACAAGAGAGAGAGAGAGAGAGAGAGAGAGAGAGAGAGAGAGAGAGAGAGAGAGAAGAAGAAGAAGAAGAAGAAGAAGGGAGAGAGAGAGAGAGAGAGAGAGAGAGAAAACAAGACAAGACAAAGACGTTTATTCAAAAAGGCCATGGCCCCTTAGAAGGGGGATACATGTAAATTAACCTTACATAATCCATCACCAATCAGGAATGTAATCAAACTAAAGATATCAACAGAATTTCTTCGTTTAAACCCTCTGTACAAATATACCAATACACAGCAAGTTGCATCGATGTCCTGAACAAAATTGATTCGAAGACTGAAGGGTGCCTAAGTCAATGATTTGGGTGGAATACACTGTTGCCTATGTTCACTTAACTCTGGACAGGAAAGAACGAAATGAACTTCATTTTCTTTTGATTCCTGACAGAGAGAGAGAGAGAGAGAGAGAGAGAGAGAAGAGAGAGAGAGAGAGAGAGAGAGAGAGAGGAAGAGAGAGAGAAGAGAGAGAGAGGAGAGAGAGGAGAGAGAATGAGAAAATGAAAGAAAGAGTGAGAGGAAGAGAGTGGAGAGAGAGAGAGAGAGAGGAGAGAGAGAGAGAGAGGCAGAGACAGAGAGAGACAGGACAGATAAGAGAGACAGATAGAGAGAGAGAGAGCTGAAGAGAGAGACGAGAGACAGAGACAGTACTTGAAGAGGGCTAACGGGGAATGAATGGAAACCTTTGCAGCAGACAGAAGGCCTTTGTGGCCCTGCATCGCCTGTGATAAGAGAGAGACAGTGAGGCTGATGGCTAATGGTTTGAGGTGTGGTAACCCCCCCCCCCTCCCTCTCCCCCCCTCCCCCCCCCCCCCCCTTTTTTTCCCCGCACCTTTACAAACTTTGGCACAGGTGTAGGTGTGGCACGTTGGGGCACAGACTGCTTTCACTGTGTTCGGTTTGATGGGGATAGCGAGTAGGTGCTGACTCTGTGTGTGTGTGTGTGTGTGTGTGCGTGCGTGCGTGCGTGCGTGCGTGCGTGCGTGCGTGCGTGCGTGTGTGTGTGTGTGTATGTATGTTGTGTGTGTGTGTGTGTGTGTGTGTGTGTGTTTGATTGTCTATGTCTGTGTCTATCCTTCTATACGTCTGTTTGTGTGTCAGTCCATGAATCTGTGTGTGTGTGTGTGTGTGTGTGTGTTGTGTGTGTGTGTGTGTGTGTGTGTGTGTGTGTGTGTGTGTGTGTGTGTTTGATGGATTGTCAATGTCTGTGTCTATCCTTCCATACGTCTGTGTGTCTGTCTGTGTGTCAATCCATGAATGTGTGTGTGTGTGTGTGTGTGTGTGTGTGTGTGTGTGTGTGTGTGTGTGTGTGTGTGTGTGTGTAAGGTATGGATGTGTATGTCTTTCTGTCTGTCCGTCCTTCTGTCTGTGTCTTGTCAGTCTTCCGATACATCTGTCTGTCTGTCAGTGAAGGTATGAGAAGAGAGAGAGAGAGAGAGAGAGAGAGAGAGAGAGAGAGAGATTCAGATTCAGATCTTTATTCAGATTGAGTGAGAGAGAGAGAGACAGCGAGAGAGAGACAGACAGACAGACAGACAGACAGAGATTCAGATTCAGATCTTTATTCAGGTTAAGAGAGAGAGAGAGAGAGAGAGAGAGAGAGAGAGAGAGATTCAAATTCAGATCTTTATTCAAGTTTTGAGAGAGAGAGAGAGAGAGAGAGAGAGAGAGAGAGAGAGAGAGAGAGAGAGAGAGAGAAGGACAGAATTTCGACATACAAGGGGAAGAGGAGGAAAGGCAGTAGAAGAAGACAGACAGACAGATAAAAAGAAACGAGGCAGGTGGCAGCAGAACCGGCGAAAGAAGGAGAAAAAAAAAACACAAAAACATGTTGAATGTGCCTTGAACCGAAGCGAAGATAAACAAGAGAAAGAACGGAATAAAAGAACAGAGAGAGAGAGAGAGAGAGAGAGAGAGAGAGAGAGAGAGAGGGAGAGAGAGAGAGAGAGAAGACTGATTGATGAAAAACAGGACAGAGAAGCCAGAGCTCACCTCCCCCCCCCCCCCCCCCCCCCCCTTCCTCCCCTTGGTGACAACAATAACAGGAAGTGGCTTCGTTTCATTGACCGCTTTCACAGTGACCAGACGACCGTGACGGTACCCAGCCACGCTTGGGCGATTTCACTTCTTCACTCGTCGTTCGTCACGTTCATATCTTCGTCCATTTACATTCACACTCGGGGGTCGGGGGGGGGGGGGGGGACAGGATGGGGGGGTGGGGAGCGGGGGCTCCCCCCCCCCACACGCACGCACGCACGCACGCACGCGCGCGCGCGCGCGCGCGCACACACACACACACACACGCACGCACGCACGCACGCACACAAACACGGCGCGCACGTACGCGCACTTACCCGCACGCACGCACGCACCCACGCACACGTGCACACGACATTACTTACGGCTGCGAAGAACGAGGGCATCTTCAAAAATTGTTGGTTATATACTTCTTATAAAGCACGAAATACATCATAGCCAAATGGCAGTCTTGTCCTTTGTGTTAGAGTAAAGATGGTGTATCTGGATGTGTTCTGAAAATAGTATTTAAACATGATTACGTGAGAGTAAATCTGAAGTGAGGCAGCGATTCGGTGTCGTTAAGTAGCAGCATTCCTTTGGAGTTATGTTTTCTTGTGGGAGCATGAGTTACCCTACTTGTTTATTGTTCTTCATTACATGGTTATCTTTTCTTTAGTTTTATAGGTAGTTAATGCACATCCTTCCACGCAGGGCGTATCGCCTTTACGACCAGCTTCTGAGTCGAAATGCAGATCTCTCTCTGTCTCTCTCTCTCTCTTTCTCTCTCTCTCTCTCTCTCTCTCTCTCTCTCTGTCACACACACACACACACACACACACACACACACACACACACACACACACACACACACACACACCACACACATGTTTGCGGGTCTAATGACTTGTGAGCGTTTAACCGTTCCAAATCTTTAAATTTTACTGTGCAGTATGTACAGTCACGTGTACCCTGCTGTATTGGAACTGTAAGTATCCATTATTTCTGCTTCTCCAGCCAAGGCGACTTCTCTTCTCTCTCTCTCTCTCTCTCTCTCTCTCTCTCTCTCTCTCTCTCCTCTCTCTCTCTCACGC
>CM065727.1:8844489-8849489 GCA_033310375.1 Conus canariensis
AACATCCTGATGTCAATAAAGCAGAATCTAAGCAGGAAACTTCATTCGCCACTGAAACAGTTGACAGCCTGAAAAGTGAAGTGTTCGACCTGCTACAAGACAACGCCAAACTGAAAGAGGAACTGGCAGAGAAGGAGAAAAGAGAAGATCTACAACGAAAAGTCGCGGCAGTTGTCTTTGAAGCAAATTTAGGAGATGAAAGGTCAAACAAGAATGAATAATATTCAAGGAGAAATAACATCAAACTGGTCTACTTGAACGAAACCACAACCGAGACGACAGAAAACACAGAGAAGGGAAGTATTGAAAATAATCAACGATGGGCTGAATCTAACACATATCCAACGAGAACAATTGGATACAGTTCACAGGATCGGAGAGAAAAAAAAAGAGGGAAAAAACAAGACCAACAATCGTCTGATTTATTTCAAGAAAACATAAACATGAAATAAAACAGAACAGAAAAAAAACCCTCAAGAACGCAGGCCTAAAGTAATAATCTTTGAAGATCTTACCAAGAGAAACTACAGTTTACTCCGCTAGGCTGCAAGCCATCCTGAAATACTACAAGCGTGATGAACTACGGAAGGCAAAATGTTGCTAAAGACTTGAAGGTACATGGAATCGACAGTGCCGAAGGGTATCATATGAGTTTGAGCCTCCGATATGTTTGCCGGAGTCTCAAACTCCACGACGGAGAGACCCCTTCAGTGCTTTGAACGTTTGACGGCAGAAATCCTACGACAGAGCAACGGTACCGCGAAAGTGTAGCAGACGAATTTGTTTTTAAAACACGTTTGTGACACGGAAGGGGAAAAAAAAAAAAAAATCGCCGCATGACAGAATTTATCCAATCAGGTGCGGGCAAATTCGCAAGCGCGGGTCAATGAAACTTTCGCCAAGATGATTGGTGAAGTGTTTGACAGTGAATCTGGCCAGGATTATTGCGGAATTCACTGGAGATACGGACTGTAAAGCATTTCGAAGGCATGAGTGCGACTGTCAAGGCATGGGCCGAGTTTGAAAGAAAGTGTGTCGTTTGGATGTATGTGTGAATGTTATTATCATGTTATTTGATCACTCTCCTGCCTCGTGGCTTCGGCTCCTCCCTCACTTTCTCCCTTTCTCTGCCTGTTGTTCGTCCGTCGCCATAGGCTACCATGAAGATCGTGTAGATGGTGTAATCATTCATGTTCGTTTGACACAACTATGTAGGAACATGAGACTGAATTGGTTTTGTACAAAATTATTTAACAAAGTATTCAATGAGCAATGAAGTAAAGTGGCTGTGTGTGTGTGTGTGTGTGTGTGTGTGTGTGTGTGTGTGTGTGTGTGTGTGTGTGCGTGCGCGCGTGCGTGCATGTGCGCGTCCGTGCGCGCTGTGTGTGTGTGTGTGAGTGTGTGTGTGTGTGTTTGTGACTGTGCGCGCGTGCGCGCGCGCGCGCGTGTGTGTGTGTGTGTGTGTGGTGTTTCCAGCTTTGGTCTGCAGCCCGGCCTCCATGTCTCTAGAGATGTTGGAGATCACCCCTGCCTTCACCTGCCTGAACCCTGTGGGAGGTGAGCCCATCACCTGCACCCCCAGCCCCCAGCTGGTGCTGCAGAACGTGCAGGTCACGCACTACGGGGACCTGGCCGACAAGTTCTCCGTCAACATCAGCCCGCAGCCCAACACGGCCAGCCTGCAGATCTCCGTCTGTGTGGGCTCCACCGCCAGCTTTCTGCCCGGCTATTATGAGGTAAGGACTCGGGCTTTCTGTCTGGCTACTTTGAGGTAGGGACTCAGGCTTTCTGTCTGGCTAGTTTGAGGTAGGGACTCTGGCTTTCTGTCTGGCTGCTATGAGGTACGGGCTCTGGCTTTCTGCCCCGCTACTATGAGGTAGGGGCTCTAGCTTTCTGAGGTAGGGCTCTGACTTTCTGACCGGCTACTATGAGGTAGGGGCTCTGGCTTTCTGACAGATCCGCATGGTGCGTGAGAGTCAATGGAGAAGGAAAGAGGAGGAAAAAAAAGAAAGAAAAGGTGGGAAGAAATAGGATAGAGGCCCCACTTAAAGAAAAAAAAAAGGAAAAAGAAAAGGAAAAAACGAACACGGTTGTATAAAGGAGGTTGGAGGACCCCCGACCCCCCCCCCCCCCCCCCCCCCCCCAAAAAAAAAAAAAAGAAAAAAAAAAAGAAAAAAAAATACAATAACGTAGGAGCTCTGGCTTCCTGAACCTTCTACTGTGAAGTGGTTTGGGGGATTAGGCTTTCTGCCTGGCTACTATGAGGTAGGGCTCTGGCTTTCTGCCCGGCTACTACGAGGTAGGGACTCTGGCTTTCTGCCCGGCTACAATAAGGTAGGGCTCTGGCTTTCTGCCCGGCTACTATGAGGTAGGGGCTCCGGCTTTCTGCCCGGCTACTATGAGGTAGGGACTCTGGCTTTCTGCCCGGCTACTATGAGGTAGGGACTCTGGCATTCTGCCCGGCTACTATGAGGTAGGGCTCTGGCATTCTGCCCAGCTACTGTGAGGTAGGGGCTCTGGCATTCTGCCCGGCTACTATGAGGTAGGGGCTCTGGCATTCTGCCCAGCTACTATGAGGTAGGGGCTCTGGCTTTCTGCCCGGCTACTATGAGGTAGGGCTCTGGCTTTCTGCCCAGCTACTATGAGGCAGGGCTCTGGCTTTCTGCCCGGCTACTATGAGGTAGGGGCTATGGCATTCTGCCCGGCTGCTCTGAGGTAGGGCTCTGGCTTTCTGAACCTTCTACTGTGAAGTGGTTCTGGGCATTTGGCTTTCTGCCCAGTTACTCTGAGGTAGGGGCTCTGGCTTTCTGCCCGGCTACTCTGAGGTAGGGCTCTGACTTTCTGCCCTGCTACTCTGAGGTAGGGCTCTGGCTTCATGCCCTGCTACTCTGAGGTAGGAGCTCTGGCTTTATGACGGCTACTCTGAGGTAGGGCTCTGGCTTTCTGCCCGGCTACTATGGGGTAAGGGCTCTGGCTTTGTGACGGCTACTCTGAGATAGGGCTCTGGCTCTCCTACGAGGTAGGGGCTCTGGCTTTCTGCCCGGCTACTATGAGGTAAGGGCTCTGACTTTCTGCCCGGCTACTCTGAGGTAGGGGTTCTGGCTTTCTGCCCGGCTACTATGAGGTAGACCTCTGGCTTCATGCCCGGCTACTCTGAGGTAGGGGCTCTGGCTTTCTGATGGCTACTATGAGGCAAGGGCTGTGGCTTTATGATGGCTACCATGAAGTAAATGCTCTGGCTTTCTGCCCGGCTACTCTGAGGCAGGGCTCAGGCTTTATGACGGCTACTCAGAGGTAGGGCTCTGGCTTTCTGGCCGGCTACTATGAGGTAGGGGCTCTGGCTTTCTGACGGCTGCTATGAGGTAAGGGCTGCGGCTTTCTGCCGGGCTAGTATGAGGTAGAGGCTATGGCTTTCTGCCTGGCTACTATGAGGTAGGGGCTCTGGCTTTCTGCCCAGCTACTATGAGGTAGGCCCTATGGCTTTCTGCCCAGCTACTATGAGGTAGGCCTTATGGCTTTCTGCACAACTGCTATGAGATAGGCCCTATCGCTTTCTGCCCTGGCTAGTATGAGGTGAGCGCTATGGCTTTCTGCCCCAGCTACTATGAGGTAAGGGCTCTAGCTTTATGAACCTTCTACTGTGAAGTAGTGTTGGGGATTTGGCTTTCTGCCCGGCTACTATGAGGTAGGGGCTCTGGCTTTCTGCCCAGCTACTATGAGGTAAGGGCTCTGGCTTTCTGAACCTTTTACTATGAGGGAGGGGCTCTGGCTTTCTGCCCGGCTACTCTGAGGTAGGGGCTCTGGTTTCCTAAACCTTCTACTATGAGGTAGGGGTTCTGGCTTTCTGAACCTTCTACTGTGAAGTAGTGTTGGGGATTTGGCTTTCTGTCCAGCTACTGTGAGGTAGGGGTTCTGGCTTTCTGCCCGGCTACTCTGAGGTAGGGGCTCTGGCTTTCTGAACCTTCTACTATGAGGCAGGGGCTCTGGCTTTCTGAACCTTCTACTATGAGGTAGGAGCTCTGGCTTTCTGAACCTTCTACTATGAGGTATTGGCTATGGGTTTCTGCCCGGCTACTATGAGGTAGGGGCTCTGGCTTTTTGCCCAACTACTATGCGGTAGGGCTCTGGCGTTCTGCTCAGCTACTATGAGGTAGGGGCTCTGGCTTTTTGCCCAACTACTATGAGGTAGGGGCTCTGGCTTTCTGCCCTGCTAGTATAAGGTAGGGGCTCTAGGTTTCTGCCTGGCTACTCTGAGGTAGGGCCTCAGGCTTTTTGCCAGAGCACCTACTATCCATTCTGCGAGGTTAAGATTTACCGAACTGAGACCTTGTTCTTTTTCTCCGATAGACTCGGGTGTTGTCCTAACGTCCTGCAAGATGATGATGTTGTTGTTGTTTTTTGTCAGGAGACTTTGAGGTATAGATGACAGAAGTGTGTGTGTGTGTGTGTGTGTGTGTGTGTGTGTGTGTGTGTGTGTGTGTGTGTGTGTGTGTGTGTGTTGTACATACTCGGCAGCTCATTTTGTGCGAACAGCTGCCGATATGGAATGGTCTGAGAGGTCATGGGGGATGTCTTTGTTGTTTTCTCGGCATTGACAACCCCCCCCCCCCCCCCCCCTCCATCTGTGAAATCAGCAGAGTGGATCGCTTGTCTCTTTGTGTTGAATTTAAGATTCCAGCGATGTATCGCCGCACGTCTATTCTTTCGTGTGCGAAGATGTAGAATGTCGCAGTTTTAAGTTATAACATTTCTGCGATGGTTTTTCAGCCGATGGGTTGGAAAAGGAAATGACGAACAAACTCTGTGCGAAGATGTAGAATTTTGCATTTTTTAAGTTGTAACATGTCTGCGATGTTGAAAGTTGAAATTCTGTCGATAGGTTTGGAAAAGGACATGACAAATAAAATCTCATCCGCCGATGTGGTAAATTGTCTGTCCTTGCAGATTACGGCGACGATCTCCTACCAAGTAGGGGGTGTGTCGAGCTCTTTGGAAGTGCA
>CM065727.1:8856989-8864489 GCA_033310375.1 Conus canariensis
ACTGGCTGGCTAACTGGCTGGCTGGCTGTCTCTTGTCTCTGTCACTCTCGCTGTCTCGCTCTCTGTCTCTCTCTGTCTCTCTCTCTCTCTCTCTCGCTATCGCTCTCTCTCTCCTCTCTGTCTCTTTCTCTCTCTCTTTCTCGCTCTCTCTCTCTCTCTTCTCTCTCTCTCTCTCTCTCTCTGTCGCTCTCTCTCTCTGTGTCACGTTCTCTCTCTCTCTCTCTTTCTCGCTGTCTCTCTCTCTCTCCCCCTCTCTCTCTTTCTTCTTTCTTTCTCTCTCTCTCTCTCTCTCTCTCTTCTCTCTCTCTCTCTCTCTTTTCTCTCTCTCTCTCCTCGCTCTGTCGCTCGTTCTCGCTCGCTCAGGTTCAGTTCGTTAGCACAGTCAGTTTGCCCATGCCAGTTTGAAACTTTTGCTGATAAATAATTGAACGGCACACGTTAGGTCGCCAGAAGAAAAAAAATCATCGTCTCAAAGAGTCCGTTGTCGCTCTGTTCTCTACAGGTGACCTTGCTGGTGTCCAACGCCACTGGCGTGGCTTCCGTGACGATAGAAGTGGAAGTCGTTGACGTCAACCAGGCCCCAGCCTTTGTGACCATTTTGCAGTCGCCGCCCATCTTCATCGCGGAAGACACGGCACCCCAAAGCTCCGTGGCGCGCGTGCAGTTGATCTCGTCCATCTCTGACGTCATGGCGGGGCAGTATGACGTCATTTACGTTTTGGACCCAGATGACGTCACAGGGCCATATGGATTCAGTAATGTCAGCTTTGTAGGTGAGTGTGTGTGTGTGTGTGTGTGTGTGTGTGTGTGTGTGTGTGTGTGTGTGTGTGTTTTGTTAGGTGCTTTCTCGTGTAACCATGTCCTGGAAATCCAATCTGAAATGAAACTGCCAAGTGTTTTCTTTTCATCCAGTGTGGAAATCGTTTTGACCAAGTCACGCCTCCACCATCGTCATTTCCCCCACCCTTTCCCATTCATACACCTCGCAAACACATACTGGAGTACGACATTGTTTCAACTGTGTTTTCTTTCAGGAGAGAGAGAGAGAGAGAGAGAAGGAGAGAGAGAGAGAGAGAGAGAGAGAGAAACTATTAATTTTTGTCCCTCCAAATTGAGGATTTGTAAAAACATACTGGAGTACTACACTGTTTCAATTGTGTTTTCTTTAAAGAGAGAGAGAGAGAGAGAGAGAGAGAGAGAGAGAGGAGAGAGGAGGAGGAGGAGGAGGAGGAGGATCCATTTCGTCCCTCCAAATTGATGATTTTGTACAAGCACATGGGTAAAACGACGAGCGATCAAAAGAAAAAAAAAAAGAACAAGTGAACGGTGTGTGTGTGTGTGTGTGTGTGTGTGTGTGTGTGTGCGTGTGTGTGTGTGTGTGTGTTGCAGAGTCAGTGGTCACCTTCCCCAACGGGACCACAGTGCTCTACGGCCTTGCTGACCAGTCTCCCATCTACCTGCAAAACAGCACGGACGATCCACGGGCCTACCACTTGGTGACCCAGGCTGCGCTCTGGCCCCGATCCAATATCTCGGTGACCTTAAAGGTGATTGCAAGTGGACTGCTGGGGTGTAGGGGTGGGGGTGGGGAGGGGTTGGAGGTGGAGATGGGAGAACTTCTTCTCACCAGATGTGTTATTTTTTTTTCTTTCTTTCGCATGGTCGTACTACTTTTTTTTTTTGTTTCTTTATACTGACATTTGCCTTTTGAATGTTGTTGTATAGAGCCGTTTGTTCGTCTGATTCACAAACGTTTCCTTTGAAAATGACGAAGCGTTCTTGTTGCGGCAGCCTCCGATACGTCGGGGTTTACCTGTAGCCATCTTAAGAGACAGCGAGCCTCGGGACATGCGTTGGAAATCAGGCAGACAGTACTGGGGTACCTGTTCTAATTTGTGATCATGTGAGACCGGTTAGAGGTACTCGTTTCTTTTTTTTTGTGTGTGGAAGCACGTGTCCTACAGACGAGTTGAGAGACCTGTGGAGGAGGCATTTTGTCAACTGAGACGAGTTCTGAGGTCAGTTCCTTCTGGGTTTTTTTTTTTTTTTAGTGGCAGTTGCAGACGAGTGGAGGTACCCGGTTAAGTTGCATCAAGCGGGTGGGATGAAGGGGTAGGACGCGTGTATGGTTGTGAATGGGTGCGTGGGAGAAGTGGGGGGGGGGGGGGTGGTGGGAGTGGGGGAGGAGGGGTTCTACCCGGAGGACGTGTTTCTACTTCAGGCCTCTCACCAGGACCAGTCGCTATCGTCCAAGTGGCGAGGAGCTGAGGGGGAGGGGGGAGGGGGGAGAGAGAGAGAGAGAGGAGGGGGGGGGGGCAGGCAGATAGACAGACAAAGACATAGACACAGAGAGAGAAACAGACAGAGTGAGAGAGACAGAGAGAGTGAGAGAGAGAGAGAGAGAGACAGAGAGAGGGGAGGCACAAAAGAAACGGCGCAAGTGTGTTGGTCATGGACTGAATCTAGAACCGGAAATAGTGATCGTGGGACGGGACGGACAGAGAGGGAGAGACAACCGCAGGATGAGGAGAGGGGTTGGAAAATTGAGGGGACGAGAGAGAGAGAGAGAGAGAGAGAGAGAGAGAGAGAGAGAGAGAGAGAGAGAAGCCAAACAGTGCTGCGAACGAACGAACGAACGATGATGCTGACGAAAATGACTGTTCAATAATTGCAAAAACGAGGTGGCTGCAGGCGGAAATTGGAACAAATTTTTAAAAGGTGTTTAAAATAACTTCGCCAGTTAGCATGGACAAACGCATTACAAGACAAAACACGACGCGTTTCGACCTCCTAGGTCTTCTTCAGGCAAGATGGAACATCACTCAGGACAAGGACAATGAGGAAAAGAGCGATCGCTGACCTGGTCAAATTCGGCGCAAGATTGGGGCGGTTGAGAATGATCCTTCGAGAAGGAAAGTGACCCTAGTTGCAAAGAACCCGAAGCCTGAAGGTGGGTCCGTCTGTGTCTGATGCAGGCAGCAGACAGGGGTGGCCTGAGCGACACCTCCACCGTTGTCTTCGTCATCGAGGAGGTCCCCCAGCCTCCCGTGTGCGTCAGCGCGTCCTTCAACGTCACCTTGCCTCTGGTGACCCCGGTGGGCGCTGCCCTCTACACGCTGCAATGCTCGGGCTCCTCCCAGCTGACCTTCAGCGAGCTGCCCACAGAGGGTGAGAGAGAGAGAGAGAGAGAGAGAGAGAGAGAGAGAGGCAAAGAGTCAGGGGAGAGAGGAGAGAGGGGAGAGAGAGAGAGGGTAGTGGGAGGAATGAGAGAGAGAGAGAGGATGAGAGAAAGAGAGAGATGGATTATCGGCCCCTGAGAGAGAGAAAGAGAAAGAGAGAGAGAGAGACAGAGAAAGACGGAAGGAGAGAGAGAGAAAGAGAGTGAGAGAAAGAGGAGAGAGAGAGACATTTCTGAGAGAGGGAGGGAGAGAATGAGAGAGGAAGAGAGAGAGAAAAAGAGGAGGGGAAGAAGAAGAGAGAGAGAGAGAGAGAGAGAGAGAGAAAGAAAGCGAGACAGGAGGAGAGAGAGGAGGAGACAGAAAGAAAGAGAGAGTGAGAGAGAGGGAGATAGAGAGAGGTAAGGTATAATGGTCAGGAGAAGTATACGGCCTTGATCTGATCCATAGGTTTTGTTGTCGGTTACACTCTTTTTTTTCCTTCAAGGTGCATTGGACTTCGTCTGCTGTGTTTTGTGTCTTCCTTTAATGCTCAGTATACAATACATATATATGGAGAGAGAGAGAGAATGCAAGTGTGTGTGTGTGTGTGTGTGTGTGTGTGTGTGTGTGCGTGTGTGTGTGTGTGTGTGTGTGTGTGTGTGCGCGCGCGCGCGCGCGCGCGCTTGTGTGCGTCTTGTGTGTGAGACAGTTGAAGGTTAAAAAAAAAGGATGAAATATGTTAAAGCGTAATATATGCATTTTTCATTATTAAAGAAAAGCACCTATTTCCGCAGTGATTTTTTCCCCCTTTGTCTTTTGTTGTTGTTGTTGTTGTTTTTCTGTGTAGCTGCACCAACACAGTTATGCTGAGAGATGTTTGTCACATCCCTTTCACAATTAGGCGTACTTTACTTTTACTCTTCTTCACCTATCAAAAAAAAAAAAAGTTGATTATCCGAAAATAGGCAGATAAAGATAAATAAACGATTCACACAATTCTCTGTGAAATGCTTACATTATAACTGTTGCCTTCATCTCAGCCAACACGGTTTAACTTCACACCTGACCGTATCCTGACCTCTTATTACACAGACTACGACTACTTCACGGTCAATGGCACTGATGGTGACGTCACGCTGCAAGCGCACGTGCCTCTTCATGCGCTTGAGATGACGTATGGCGTTGTGGTCACGGATGACCAGGGACTGTCCACCAATTTCACGCTCTACGTGTCCGTCATAAGTAAGCCCATCTAGTATTATATAAAGCGCGTTTTGTCTTCTTGTCTGTCTGTCTGTCTGTCAGTCTGTGGGTCTGTCCGTCTGTGAAGTCCTGTGTTCGTTGTTCCTAACACAACTTCAGTTTTCGTCTGATCTCTCGAATTTGACACAGTCAGTCGTTAGCGTAGATAGAGAGTTATTCACTTTTGTGGCTAGAATGTGGAATTAGTTGCATTTTCAATGCGACCATCTGTGATGAAGTGAAGCAAATCAGGATTCGAAGCGAAGCGAGTCAAACAAAGCATTGCCGGTGGCGTACATGTACATTGAAAAGACCATGCTTACCGTCAGCCGGAATAGCTTTAGTCAGGAGAAAATTAAACTGAAGTTCAAGAAAAAAAAGTCTCTGGTTCAATCCTGGGTTCTGACATCTTTTTTTAATCGTTTTCTTTTCCTCTTAAGGGGATTCGAAGTGTGTCTGAAAACGCACAAGCTGGGATGGGTGTGGAAGTACGGGAGGGGGGGGGGAGGGGGAGGACGAGGAATTTGGGAATAATGAAAG
Organism: Conus canariensis; assembly: GCA_033310375.1. NCBI lineage: Eukaryota > Metazoa > Mollusca > Gastropoda > Neogastropoda > Conidae > Conus > Conus canariensis. The sequence continues at coordinate 8,861,930 of CM065727.1, forward strand.
AGAAGGAAAATTGATCGGAGGGGGAAGGGGGAGAGGGGAGGGTGAGGAAGGTGGACCGGCAGCGTTGCTCAGGATTCGTTGAAGTCTGTCGAACAGATATTTTTGGAAGGCCAGCCAAAAAGAAAACTGCCGTAATTCTGTTAGAGGACGAAAGCGCACACGGATGGTTTTTTTTTGTGCATCAGTAGAAAAAGATAGTGACGGACAGAGCTTCTCCCACGCAGTTCTTGACAGGCAGGTGGTTTACAGACCTTTAGGATGTTGCTGTTTAAAGCAAAGAAACTGGTCAAGAGTTACTCCTCTTTTAGCAAACAGATAACGGTAAAAGAGGTGTGTGTGTTGTGTGTGTGTGTGTGTGTGTGTGTGTGTGTGTGTGTGTGTGTGTGTGTGTCGTTAATCAGAATAGAATCAGGAAGACAAGGTGGTGAATTACTTTTTCTTTGACAGACCCTCCATTTGTTCTGCCTTATTATCATTCAGCTGCAGTTGTGTCACTTAATTAAGGTGCAGGTACGCGTAGGGCATTCCCTTAAGATGTCAAGGGACATAATTGCTCCCTGGCAGATGCCATCGTGAAATGGCCGCTCGATCCGACGCGACAGATCCTCCACGGGAGCGTTCCCATGGGTGTACCAGCCCCATATTTCATGAGGCTGCGGGATGCACACGGCAGTGGCGTGACGGTGGGCGCTGCAGTCATGAAATGCCGGCTGGTACGCACATCCAAACGAACGAGTCTGATATCTGACCTCCCTCAGAGAAAACATGTGTGGACCCTGAAATCATGAGCAGGTCACTTCTCCGACCAAGGACTGGCGGCCACTGCGGACTAGCTGAGCCACCTTGATCGACACCACATCTCACGTAAAGGCGAATGTCCGTCTAGGAACGGGAATCCACCCCCTGAACACATCCCTCAGCACTGACCAACCCATGACCAGAGGGAGCGGAGCTAAGGGACGACAAACTGCACGCACGCTTTCACACATGCACGCATCTCTGTCTCTGTCTCTGTCTCCTCTCTCTCTCTCTCTCCACACACACACACACAACACAAACACACACACACAACACATACACACACACACACACATGAACACACCACACACACACACACACACACACACACCACACACACACACACTACACACAACACAACACACACACACACACCACACACACACACTTGCTGACCTAGAGAAGAGCGTGGAATTCGTCAGGATGCCAGGGCTAAAGATCTGAACACGATCCACCAAATATGAACGCTGTAGAAGAAGAAGAAGAAGAAGAGGAAGAAATACAGTTCAGTTATTGAATCAAAACCGGGTCTGATGTGGCCCAGTGTCAGAGAACTGTGGGAGGAGAGTCCCATCCTCTCTGTCATGGACACAGTACATCTCACACGACCCGTAAACAGCCGTACCTTCCCGAGCAAGTCCTGAACGTTCCAGCTTCTCCCCCCACCTCCCCCCCCCCCCCGCCCCCCGTTGTTGTTCATCAGCATTACAATGAAGAATTTTAATGGTTCAGTATAGCCGTGTTTTGTCTTGTGATTCGTTTGTCCACGTTTTTTTTTTTTGGGGGGGGCGGTTCGCTAACATTTATTTCAGATTCAATTAAATCATTCGTATTATGATTATGTGCAAATACATGTATATATATATTATATATATATATATATATATTATGTATATATATATTTTTGTGTTCCATTATTACCTCAGTTATATTGTTCATATTATCATTATGTATCATCTTCCCCCCCTCATATCCTTCTCCACAGGAAATTGTTTCTGTCCTGTTTCTCAGGAGACTACCCACCTGAGTGCGCAGAGAAGTCTGGTACCGTGACTCTGACCCGGAGCTACCAGGGCACGCGATGTCAGAATGTGACCTTGACCTGTGATCACCTGCCCTGCCCTTCGCAGCTACGCCCTGGCCGTCAACTACTCCTTCACCTACGATGCTGATTGTTTGACGTGTGTCTCTCCGCTCCCACCACCTTGGCTCTAAACTCTCCATGTTCGCTCTCTCTCTCTCTTCTCTCTCTCTCTCTCTCTCTCTTTGAACATGTCTTTGTCTGTCTGTCAGTTGTGAGTATACCTGTCTCCTACACTTCTCTCTCTCTCTCTCTCTTCTTCTCTCTCTTCTCTCTCTCTCTCTGAAGAGAGAGAGGGGTCACGTGACGTGAGCAGAAGCAACTGTTTGTTTGCCCTGTCATAGAGGGCGTGAAGAGTCTTCTGAATTCCCCTAATCCTTTCACCAGGCTTGAATTCTGGGACAGGAGATCCTAAACCAGATCGAGGATGAAAGGGGATCCTACCTAGGCCGTAGAGCCATATGCTGTATTCTATTTCCTTCCAGCTGAGACGGACTTCTTTGGAGTGCGTCGTTCCCACAATAGGAGTGCAGTGGCCGTGTGGGCCATGTTGGACTGCCCCCTGGATTCACTGAGCGTCCTCCTCTGGCCGTGGGGCCTTGTTTGGACTGCCCCCTGGATTCACTGAGCGTCCTCTTCTTTCTTCACCTTCTGCATCACCATGGCTTTCTTTGTTTTCCC
>CM065727.1:8871989-8876989 GCA_033310375.1 Conus canariensis
TCGCCGTTCTCTCCCTTGATTCCGGTTGGAGAGTTCGAGGTGATTTTAAGTTTTAGCTGCGACTGGTTGGAATGTGTGGTTGTGTGTGTGTGTGTGTGTGTGTGTGTGTGTGTGTGTGTGTGTGTGTGTGTGTTCACTTTATGCCCTTCCTCTCTCCCCCCCCCCCCCCCCCCATTTTCCCCCCTTCTGCGGAGTCTCAAAAATTAATCTAGGATGACTGTGTGTGTGTGTGTGTGTGTGTGTGTGTGGTGCGTGCGTGCGTGCGTGCGTGCGTGCGTGTGTGTGTGTGTGTGTGTGTGTGTGTGTGTGCGTGTGTGTGTGTGTGTGTGTGTGTGTGTGTGTGTGTGTGTGTGTGTGTGCGTGAATGTGTATGTGGTGTGTGTGTGTGTTTGTGTGCGTGTGTGTTTGTGTGACAGATTGTGGTGGAAGTCAACAACACCTTAAGGGTGACGTCACTCACTTTTAACGTCACCATCACTGACGTCAATCAGCCGCCCTATTTCGAGCAGCCCACTTACACCTTGACTGTCCCTGAGGACGTGGCCACGGGGCACAGAGTGGCCGTCGTTCGTCAACCGTCTGATCCACAGCAAGATGGCGTCCTCAACATTGTCAGTGGTGACCCGGACACGCTGACGCCATCGTTCAAGATGACGTCACTGATGTATGGTGAGAATACCGTCAGCTTGGGGGGTTGAAGGTGGAGGGGATCTTTGTTTTCTTGTGTGTGTGTGTGTGTGTGTGTGTGTGTGTGTGTGTGTGTGTGTGTGTGTGTGTGCGCGCGCGCGCGCGCTCAAGAATTGTATGGTTAATTTACACTTTTTTTTTTTTTTTTTTTTTCAAAAATGAAAATAACTTTAGTGTATTTACATATTTTTGTTTATTTGTTCCCCCACCCCCCTAACTTGCTTGCTTGCTTGCTTGCTTACTTACTTACCTGTTTGGGTAAATCTACGTATTGAATATTTTTTCGTTTGTTGTGTGTGTGTGTGTGTGTGTGTGTGTGTGTGTGTGTGTTCCTCAGTTGATAATGATTGCTATCATTATCATTATCATTTTTATCAGAATCCACGTTCTTACTGTTGTCATGCCCCCCCCCCCCCCCCCCCCTATATCCCCGCCCCATCTCTCCCCCTTTATCACTTGCACTTTCTTCAGCATCACCGTTTTTTCTTCTTTTCTTTTTTTTCTTTTTGTTTACCTTGGTCACGACGCACGTGTCCACAGCTGTCACAGCAGTGTACGTGAACGGCACGGAATTCAACCTCAACCTCAGCGAACCCATCCGTGTGCAGGGCTTCAACATCGTGGTGGAAGACACCCTGAGGCCTGACGTCATCTATTCCTGCGCCTTGACGGTTGGTCGCTGAGGGGGAGGGGGGGGGGGGGGGGGTAGGGGGGGGGGTTGTAGTGTCTGTCGCCTGTTCTCGTCTTTTGGTGACTGGTTCTGAGTGAACGTCGTTTGTCGTATGCCTGTTGTTGTTTTGGTATTCCATAGTGCAGTGTTATTTTATATTATTTATTTATTTATTTACTTATTTATTTTTGGTACATGCTTTTTCTTGTCGTTCCTCATGTTGTTTTCTTTGTTTTCTTGTTCATTTTGCTGCTGTTTTGTGTTGTTTTTTGTTTGTATTTTGTTGTTCTTCTTGTTGTTGCATTGTTACTTCTGCGTGTGTTATTGCTGTGCTGAATTGTTTTTGTTCTTGTTCTTAACCTCTTTATCAACGTGGTGACAGTCCTGAGATAACCTCTGCTGTTGACGGGACTATAATTTTAATCTTGATCTTAATCTTAACCTCTTTATCATTAATTTTCTTATCTGTTTTGTCCTCGTTCCTACATCATCATCATCATCATCATCATCATCATCATCATCATCATCATCTTCATCTTCTTCTTCTTCTCTTTCCTTTCTCTTCCTTGTGTGTATGTAGATGCTAAGGTTGTTGCCAAATGGACAGTTGTTTGTGTTGGTGGTGACAGTGGTAGTTGACAGTGTTACAGTATATCCACACACACACACACACACTCACTGACTGAAACCAGTTTATTGTCAGATTAACCCATCTTAGTACTGACTAAATCATATATATATATATATATATATATATATATATATATATATATATTTTAATTATTTAATTATAACTACCACTGCAGATATGAATGCTTATCTCCCCCTATTTTTTTCAATCTAAGACATAAGAGCAAGCTTTGTTTATAATTAAATATTTCTTGCAGTCATTGCTACACCAAGCTGCTCTGTAAGTTGCTGGAATGGTGCTCGGTACTTATCCTTGGAATGTATTAGTCTATTATTTATATCTATATATATATATATATATATATATATTTATTATTCCCCATTCACCCACTCAAGCACATACTGTTAGTTAGGCAGAATTATTTACCACTGCAGATATGAATGCTTATCTCCCCCTATTTCTTCAGTCTTAGACATAAGAGCAAGCTTTGTTTATAATTGAATATTTTTTGCAGTCATTGCAATGCAGAGCTGCTCTGTAAGTTGCTGGAATGGTGCTCAGTATTTATCCTTGGAATTTATTAGTTTATTGTAATTTAGTCCCTTGTGGATTCATTCCAAGAACTGGCCCTCAGCACTTGTGTCTTTAGAGGTTATCTTTTTATATTTTCTACTTTTCACAAGAAAATGTAGCTTGTTTTGCTCTTTCATGATTTTCTTTTGCTTCTTAGGTGGCACCTTTGGTTGGTTTTTAGAAAACTCAACAAACATACTACGGTATTGCACACCACCCTTTTTCTGGGATTGCATTCTTCTTAAAACCGAGAAGGCAGAGGAGTCATGTTACCACTTTCCGTGGTCACTGAGGAGAAACAATCAGGTTTCGAAATACCGTTATCTGACCAGGAGTTATATGTTTGTGAGTTTCCTTTCCATTGGAGATTGTCTCCCCCTTGGAGACTATAAGCTTGTTGAAGGCTCATTTTGAGAAGCATTTATTATTCCTCATTCACCCACTCAAGCACATACTGTTAGTTGCGCAGAATCATCTATCATTGCAGATGTAAATGCTTATCTCACCCAATTTCTTGCAATCTTAGACATATGAGCAAGCTTTGTTTATTGAATTTATATATATATATATATAGAGAGAGAGAGAGAGATGTGTGTGTGTGTGGTGTGTGAAAATAGAACTAAACAGGTAGATATGTGTGTGGGGAGAGGGAGAAAGACAGACAAATGATAGTCACCAGTCCCTTCGCCACCATGTCCGTCTGTAACCCGTCTCTCACTGCGCTGTCTGACCCCCTTCCCCCGCAATCAGGCGATAGATGGTCAGGGTCTGACGGCCAACACCACGCTCATCATGGCCGTCTCTGACGTCAACGAGGCGCCATCTTGCCAGGGCCCCCAGCAGCACCAGACGACCCTGGACCTGCTGACGCCCGTGCCCAGCGCGCTCCTGTCCCTGGCCGACCTCTGCCACGACCCGGACTTCAACCTCACGCTGCGCTCCCTGCGCTTCTTCGCCTACCCTGACTACCACAATGCCAGTGAGTCCGGAGGGGGAGGAGGGGGTGTATAGGTGGAACTGGAGGGAGGGTGAGTAAAGTGGATTTTGTTTTGGGGGTGTCCCTTCCGTCTCCTGTGTTTCTCTCTCTCTCTCTATATATATATATATACGCAAATTCGATTTATTTAAGAAACCGAAAATAATGATGAAACGGAACACACCAACATGAACAATTATCTGTTGTCTTTTAAGCTTCAAACGCCTGAATTTGTAGGGTTAGCTATAACAGAAACGGTTTCTACGTGGGCCAATGACACACACACACACACACTCTCTCTCTCTCTCTCTCTCTGTCTCTCTCTCACTCACTCACTCACTGCCCCTGTCCTTCTTTATGTCTGTGTGTGTGTATATCTATGTGCCTGCATGCACTCACGTGCGCACGTGTGTGTGTGTGTGTGTGTGTGTGTGTGAACACAAAGATCTTACACAACCCTCCCTCTCTCTCTCTCTCTCCGGCGTGCGTGAGAAAATTTGCAGATACATTGGCATGCATGAACGTGTATGACTCCCCCCCCCCTCCCCCCCCCCCCCCCCCCCTCCCGTCCCGCCTTGTTCACGTCTGGGGAAATATGTAGAGGTATGTGTTTTAGTATCTTCACAATCGTTACCTTCGACGTTTTCTCGATCAGGTTTTTTCAACGTCAGCGAGAACGGTGACGTCATATTAGTGACGTCAGTGCCCCGGGATGCAGAGCAGCTGGTACTGACCGGCTACGCAGTGGATGGTGGGGGCCTGACGGACAACGTCACGTTCTTCTTTCATATTGATCGTGAGTGGTAGTGTTGACACTTCTCTGTAATCATCATCACTCGTATGACCAGTATACGGTGGGGATGGCGCGACAGAGAGCTGAACAACGATGTAGATGCTGTCAGAATGTGTAGTTAGTGCGCCTTCCGTCTCCTGTGTATCACGTGCAATGGGGGATAGTTAGTGCCCCTTCTGTCACCTGTTTATCACGGGCAACAGGGAATGGTTGGTGCCTCTTCTGCCACCTGTCACGGGCAACAGGGAATGGTTAGTGCCCCTTCTGTCCTTTGTTTATCATGGGGAATGGTTGGTGCCCTTTCTGTCCGTTGTTTATCATGGGGAATGGTTAGTGCCCCTTCTGTCTTTTGTTTATCATGGGGAATGGTCAGTGCCCTTTCTGTCTTTTGTTTATCATGGGGAATGGTTAGTGCCCCTTCTATCTCCTGTTTATCATGGGGAATGGTTAGTGCCCCTTCTGTCTCCTGTTTATCATGGGGAATGGTTAGTGCACCTTCTGTCTCCTGTTTATCATGGGAATGGTTAGTGCCCCTTCTGTCGCCTGTGTGTCACGGGCAACGTGGAATGGTTAGTGCCCCTTCTGTCTCCTGTTTATCATGGGAATGGTTAGTGCCCCTTCTGTCTCCTGTTTATCATGGGGAATGGTTAGTGCCCCTTCTGTCTCCTGT
>CM065727.1:8889489-8896989 GCA_033310375.1 Conus canariensis
GAACTTGGGTTTCACATTCAGGTGTTGGTTGGCCGATGATGGGTGTTGGTATACTTCGCCTCTTTCCCCCTCTAAAGACCTATCTTCAGGGCCACCACGTGGCCTTCTTCATACTCGGATGGCTATGGTCCTGTGCCTCGTGAGGCGGCCTCAGAGAGCGAGCATGACGACAGTCGCTGGAGTTCTGTACGATTCCCTTCTATTCTGTGGTCCACCCAGACTGCCGCCGGGAGAGCAATTTTTCAGCCCAACCCCGTGAGGGGTGCCCCCATGCCCATTAAAAGCGTGGTATCCCAGGCCACGGTAATCGTAGTCAGGCAGCACTCCATCGCCGATCGCCCCACATCTCCAGGAGTCGTTCCCCGGCGACACAGACTAGACCCGCCGTCACCCATATGGCTGGAAGGATCGCTGCGCCGCCTGACACTGACCTCTCACATCAGTGTCCCTCAAAGGAGAGCTGCCACCTCTCCCTTGGTGTTCGCTGCTACGCCACATCGCAAGGAACTGACTCTAGACGTGCGCGAATTTCCTGTTAGTATCATGGCCCAATATGCCATCGATCAGTGATACGTGGGTGTTTGTTCTGGATAGATGGTCAATACGATGTGCCGTCAGCATCTCGCATAATGCCCGCTACAGGTCCCTACGGTCACAGCACGTCTGCTGTTTCCCTGTCCACGGTCACTTGCACAAGAGCCTAGCTGGAATCGTCTAGGAATTGCCACCCCAATGCACGTCTTCTGTAAGTTCAACATGTCAACTTTTGGAAGGACGGAGCGAGCGCGTGTTCCGTCTTGTAAAGGAGGTCACGGGTGGCTGAACCGAACTGAAATGATAGCATCAAGTATTGGAGGCGCTGGTTTCTACATGTATGCGATAGTGAAGTATCATACAAGAGACTATCCTTGTTGGGTTTTGCGCAGAAAGAAAGTAATGCGGCAGGGGTAAAAAAAAAAAAAATGATTACGATATAACAAGATTGTCGACAATGTATGTGGGTTTTTTTTTTTAGCATTATAAACACTTCGGAAAGGCGAATGAAGTTTGCAATAGTTATTTGTTAAAGGTGCCGATAATTCATGAAGTGTCGCGCATCGTGACAGTTTATTAAACGTACTGTCTGTTGTTTCTTTGGTGTGTGATGATCCGTTATAATCATCATTGTTAAGTAGTTTTTTAATGATTCTCAGTCATTTTTACAGACCCGTTTGATGAATGACGATTATTGTCAATATGCGATTATCAATCATGGATAAGATTCGTGTGATTATATGATAATCCCTGATAGTGATTATAGGTGTTATTGACTTGTGTGGTGTTTGGTAGTTACCATTGATAAATGATTGCCAGTCGATGTACTGACCCTGTAATGATAGACGGTCATTATCATCGTTGGTAACTCTGCGACTATCGCTGTAACTGATATGTGCAATGTATGATAATCGTCATTCATCACTGGGTATCAGATGTCCGTGATTCGTGTGGTGTGTGATGATTATCATTGATGACGGATTTTGAATCAGCATGGTGAAGCCCTGATGATTGCAGGTGGACAGAGAGTTACGCAGTCTGAATGGTTACGTTGGTTGCACAGTTCGCAGTTTCCGGTGAGTGACCAGATGGGATTTGAACCCATCATCATCATCATCATCATCATTATTATTATTATTATTGTTGTTGCTGTTGTTAGGAGTATTTATATAATGCCTGCCCTCGGTTAGAAACCAAGGTCTAAGCGCTTTTTACAATCCATGCTCTTGTTTACACAGCGGGCTGCCTACCTGGGTAGAGCCGTCTGAAGAATTGCCCGCTAGGCGCTTCATTCAGTCGTTTCAAGTGTCATCCAGTCAATGTCAGCCACTCAGATCTTTTCCTCTCCGTTCTTTCCATTTCTCGCGCAGGATGCATGCTATGTGTAACGTGTCATCCATACCAACGGCTAATTTGGCCTTCTCTTCCGAAGGTTAGTGATAGGATTTTACGTGTGTGCAAGGTGTTATGCGTGCGTTCACACACGGAACCTCGGTTTGAAGTGTCATTCGAACTTTTCGGGAAATGGAGTCAGAACCAATGTTAAATCCGTGGGAAAATTCCCCAGTACTGAAGCAGCCCAGCGGAGATTCGAACCCGCACCTGCAGGTTCACTAGGATTACGAGTCTGATACTCTGCCAGCTGAGCTGTTCCGACCCCCATCACGTCAACTGTCTTAACAGGGAAAGCATCTGCGGAGCTGTGTAATGAAATGCTGCCATGTTATGAAAGTGGTTTATGGAAATGATTATATCACACAAAATAACTAATATGTAACGAAAGACACAGAGGCAGAGAGTGATGCATTGACCGCTTTCTTGCTTTGAGTAGAGTATGAGCGTATGTTTCTACACCCGCATGTGACCGCACGTATGTACATGTAATAGGTGCATATTGACGAAAGCCGTCGCCTGTGCAGTGTGTGTGTGTGTGTGTGTGTGTGTGTGTGTGTGTGTGTGTGTGCGCGCGCGCGCGCGCGTGCGTGTGTAAGTGTGCATGTGTGTGTTACGTGTTTGCTCTTTTGAGACACACCTCCAAGAGAATGAAACCCCAAAAAGCTAGCACGCGAGGCAGAAGACGAAGACGTTATCAGCACTGCTACCAGACCACAGACAATGCGAGCGTCAGCCAGGAAGTGACACTTCTGGCAGGTTGCCTCACGGCGGCCACATGCTGATTCCTCCTTGTCACGTTTGACGCTAAACTGCAGGGGCAGGGGTGGCGTGGGACAGCTTTTTTTTTTTTTTTTTTTTTTTTTTTTTTTTTAAGGGAGAGGCGTGAGAATAAAGCCAGTGAGGGAGCGCTAAAGATGGGACAGCTGAACAACAAACAACAAGAGCAACAGCAATAAAAACAGCGCTTACAAAACGAGCAATGAAACCCGTTTCTCGGAGATTTCTTGATAGTTACAACAGTGCATTGAAGTTTCAGACAAGGGATAAACACCTGAAGTGCTCTCCAGAGTTGCGCAAACGACAGCAGCGCTAGCGAGACTAAGACCCATCTGGAATGACAGAAACATCACAATCAGTTCCAAGATCAGACTGATGCGCTCCCTGGTCATTGCCATATTTCTCTGTGCCTGTGAGACGTGGACTCTGACAGCTGAACTTGAGGATTCAGGCATTAGAGATGAGATGCTTCCTCAAGATCCTTGGTAACTTATACAAAGACCACATGACCGACTTAGAGGTCCAGAGCAGAGTAAGGCAAAGTCTTTGGACCATACGAAGACCTGTTGTCCACAGTGAAAAAAAAGAAAATGAGATGGTATGGTCATGTATCAAGATAAACAGGACTTGCCCAGACCGTTCTACAAGGAGTGTGAGAAGGCAGAAGGAAGACAGAGAGAGATGGGAGGGCAACATCAGTGCATGGACTGGCCTCACACTCAGCAATGGCTGTCTCACGGAGTGAGCGGCTGCACCAAGGAAATGCCATTGAACAAGCAGTTAGCAGGCGCTTGGAAAATCACACTGGGCGCACAGTCCATTGTGATGAAGCCACGACTTTTAAAAGGGCTCTGCACTCCAGTGGAGGTACCCCTCTTTGAATTCGCAGCAGACGGACAATCGAGTGTGTCGCCACACCAAATGATAGTTTTGCTGTGAAGTACAAAAACACTGATGAGAGATGGGGGGGGGGGGGGGGGGGGGGGGGGGGGGGGGGGGGGGGGTGGAGGTGGCGTGGGGGATGTTCTTCCTGTAGGATGCTAGGTAGGATGGGCTGGGAGTTAAACATTTTCTTCCAGCGAAAATGCAGAATTTGTCTTCATTTCACACTTTTTGGGAAAGTGACGCCAATATATATATATATATATATATATATATTCAATTATAAACAAAGCTTGCTCTTATGTCTTAGATTGAAGAAATAGGGGGGGGGGGGGGGGGGGGGGGGGGGGGATTAGCATATATATATCTGCAATGGGAGACAATTCTGGCTAACAGTATATGCTTGAGTGGGGAATAATAAATGCTTCTCAAAATGAGTCTTCAGCAAGCTTGTAGTCTCCAAAGGGGAGACAATCTCCAATGGGGAGGAAACTCACTAACATGTAACTCCTGGTCAGATACTGATATTTCGAAACCTGATTGTTTCTCCTCAGTGACCGCGGAAAGTGGTAATTTGACTTCTCTGCCTTTTCGGTTTTAAGAAGAATGCTATCCCAGAAAAAGGCTGGTGTGCAATACCGTAGTATGTTTGTTGAGTTTTCAAAAAAAACAACCAAAGGTGCCACCTAAGAAGCAAAAGCAACAAGGAATAAAATGGCGCCTCCTGCATCCCAAATACAACCCAGAAGACACATACCATTTGCTGGGACGACGGGAACAGGTCAAGATCTTCCGCCTGAGGACTGGACACAATCGCCTGCTCCACCACATGCACACAAAATTTGGCATTGGACAGAGTGGAGAGTGCCCTTGTAGTGAGGGACCAATGACAACTGACCACATCCTTCAAGTCTGTACGACGTATGCAGCATCCAGGAGAAAGTACTGGCCAACACCGACAGCAGTGGAAGCCAAGCTGTATGGCACCCTGGAGGAGCTGCGACGGACGGCAGCCTTCATCGAGGACACCGGGCTGCTCATCTAACGGGATGGCGAACGAGGAAGAAGAAGAAGAAGCAAAAGAAAATCATGAAAGAGCAAAACAAGCTACATTTTCTTGTGAAAAGTAGAAAAATAAAATATGTATGTATGTATGTAAGTAAGTTTATGGCAGATGCACATGCTTCCCTCACCAGACAACATTTTGAAAAAGGAGAAGTTTGCACACAAAGAAAAAAAAGTGCAAGACTCGGTTTTCTTCAGGTACGTTTAAATGAGGACGTAATTCAAAGCCGAGGGAAAAAAAAGCTTCTGGTCACATGTGACTATAAATTTTGCCGTCGTGCTAATTTTTGTTTTCCCGGTGGAGGGGAGATGGTGGGTGGTGGTGGGTGGGGGGGGGGGGGGGGGGGCAGGAAAAGAAAGCTATACAAAAATAACTCACAAAGAGAAGATGTGGTCGAGGACCAAACATAGCAGACGACAGTAGAATATAGTTCGGATTCTTGTGGGGGAAAGCACTCGTTAAGATGAAAATAGATTTAAAAAAAAAGATAAAAGACAAAAACTGTAGCGTTCAGTATGGCAATGTGACACAGGAAACGCAAAACGACACATATTATTTTTTTTTTTTTTCTTTAAATCACATAGCAAGGTGCTTACCGATGCCCCCCCCCCCCCCCCCCCCCCCCCCCCCCCCCCCCCCCCCGTCTGTCATACCTTCGAAAACAGTAGGATTCGAAACTGACGTGCGTGAACTTGTCACGAGGCACTGTAATATTTTCACATCAAACCAATGAACGGTGCTACCGGTAGTCACGTGACTAAGCCTGGTTTGATAATCAGACAAGCAGACGACAACCTGAATTTTGCGAAGTGTTTGGAGTCGTGAGCCGAAGGCCTGTTTCAATTTCCACAGCTTCGTTTCAGATTTCAGCGTCGCCACTCGTGGACGCTGTACTGAAGACTGAAATATACAGGTAAAAAAAAAAAAATTAATAAGAGGGTGGATTGAAGTTATAATGAATGTTTTGCAGCAGTCGAGTAGTGGGTAGTGTTTTGCAGTGGTTCCAACGTATGGCATTTGGCCACGGTTGTTTCACTATGACTTCAGTACTCTTTGGTTTTAAGATAGCGTGGACAGTTTTGCAGGGCTAGAGAAAGCAGGCGCGTTTGCAGCCTTGGTGCATTTTTGTGTGTGTGTCATGGCCTATGGCCCTTTGAGCAGATGCGCCCGTCAGGTTCGCATTACTGGGCCGTTGTCAAACCATTGTGACTGTTAGAGTGTCAGCGTTAACAGGACAACCGTTAGATGTTACCGCTGCAAAATGAGAAACATTTCGATTGGAGGTACGTTGCATCGTCTGTTTTAATCGGCTGTTTGATTCTGTTTTGCCTGTGAGTACTGGATTGATTACTAACGAACAATCATAGATCATTTTAGCATGCCTTGAAAACACACACACACACACACACACGCACACGCACACGCGCGCGCATGCACGCACACACACACACACATACACACACACACACACACACACACACACACACACACACACACCGTGACAGACTTGGTTCACATTAAAGTGTCCCTTTCAAACAACAATGCGGGTAAGTGTTTATCATCAAGTTCTTACTGGAACAGTTTTTACATATTTCAGTTAAGTGAACCTTAATGCATATTAGCTGTCTTGACTGAGGCGGAGGCTACAGTATCATCGAGCAAAGATCGGTCAAGGGGTCGCAAGTTACTTTTTCCAGTTTGCAATTCAAATAAATCCGAATGGGGGAATATATATATATATATATATATAATATATATATATATATATATATATATATACATGCTTCTGGACGCTACGTTGTTGATGAGGAACAGGATCTTGTGAAAGGCCACCAACACCATGTGGTAACTAACGGCAAAAAAAAAGTGTTTTGCGTTCAATATATATGAATATTTCAGTAAAAGAAAAGACAACTAAAGGCTGAGATGGGTTTTTTTTAAAGAACACAATGGAAAATATGTTCAAGTAGAGATTCTTGAGGCCTTTGGGGTTAACGATTAAGACATATACCAGGCACTTTTAACCAGGTCTCTACACAGTAGGCACTTCTCCCCAAGTCTCTGCATAGTAGGCACTTTTACCAAGGTCTCAGTATGTGAGGCACTTTTACCCAGGTCTCTAAATAGAAGTTACTTTTACCCAGGTCTCTACATAGTAGGTACTTTTACCCAGGTCTGTTTATAGTAGGCACTTTTGCCCAAATATATGTATAGTAAGCACCCAGGTCTCTATGTAGTAGGCACTTTTACCCAGGTCTCTATATAGTAAGCACCCAGGTCTCTATATAGTAGGCACTCTTACCCAGGTCTCTATATAGTAGACACTTTTACCCAGGTTTCTATATAGTTAGCACTCAGGTCTCTATATAGTAGGCACTTTTACCATAAAGTAAGCGCCCAGGTCTTTATATAGTGGGCACTTTTACCCCAATCTCTGTATAGTAGGCACTTTTACCCAGGTCTCTATATAGTAGGCACTTTTATCCAGGTCTCTATATAGTAGGCGCTTTTACCCAGGTTCCTATATAGTAAGTACCCATGTCTCTATATAGTAGGCACTTTTACCCAGGTCCCTATGTAGTAAGCACCCATGTCTCTTTATAGTAGGCACTTTTACCCAGGTCTCTTATAGTAGGCAATTTTAGCCAAGTTTCTATATAGTAGGCATTTTTACCCAGGTCTCTGTATAGTGGGCACTCAGGTCTCTATATAGTAGGCAGTTTTACCCAGGTCTCTATATAGTTAGCACCCAGGCCTCTATATAGTAGGCACTTTTATCAAGGTCTCTATATAGTAAGCACCCAGGTCTCTGTCTAGTAGACACTTTATCAGGTCTCTATACAGTA
>CM065727.1:8901989-8904489 GCA_033310375.1 Conus canariensis
GATTGAAGGGCTGATTTGATTTACTGCTGACAGTCATTAGTCAGCTGATTCGTGAACTGAATAAATGGTTTATAAACTGATAAACTGAGTGCACTAGTTTATCGATTCTCTCGTATAATTCATTTTTATTTCTTTTGCAGTATTCGCCCTGTTGCCATTCTTTTTCATTTGTAATTTTTGTTTCTTTGTTTTTCTCATCTTCCAAACGCCATCCTTCTACCAAACTCCTCTCTGTCTCTGTCTCTGTCTCTGTCTCTCTCTCTCTCTCTCTCTCTCTCTCTCTCTTGCGTGCACGCGCGCGCGCACACACATACACACACGCACGCACGCACGCATACGCGCGCGTGCACGCACACACGCACGCACACACACACACACACACACACACACACACATACACACGCGCGCACACACGCACGCACGCACGCGCGCACGAACACACACACATATTCCGTATATTTGAAATCAAAGATTACGTCACTAAAAAAATCGTTGTTGGTAATGATGTGTGTGTCTGTATGTGTCTGTGCGTGCGTGTGTGTGATATCTAAAGTTCCCAGGAAGAGTGTGGGACAAAGCCAAAACTCCACAGATCTGCAGATCTCTGGAGTGACGTCACAATTTAGAGCTCAGTGTAACGTCACTGACAGCTATGGCTGGGCCCTCAGCAATGAAGCTGACGTCATCATTCGTCGGATCGGTAAGTTGCTGTTGGCCACTATGGGACTGACACGTCACAGTAACATCGACATCAACGGCTTTCAGTAACGTTCACAATGGCGTCGATGTTTTGTTTTACGGGTTCGCTTTTTAACTGCCAGTTGTTTTAATGAAAAGAAGCAAAACAGAGGATACTGTGCGTTTGTTTATTTGAACTGTCGGTTCCTTATGAGCTGAAAGGAAAGAGAGAACAGTATGCGTAGGTTTGTTTTTCATTGACCGTTCCTCTATAAAAAAAAAAAATAAATAAAATAAAAAGGAAAAAGAGAACACTGTACATGTGTTTGTTTTTAATTGACAGTTCCCTCTATGAAAAAAAAAATGGAAAGAGAGAACACTGTGCGTGTGTTTAAACTGACAGTTCCTCCATGCAATGAATCGAAAGAGAGAACACTGTGAGTGTATTTGTTTTAATGGACAGTTTGTCTCTGCAAAGAATTGAAAGAGAGAGCACTGCGCGTATGTTTGTTACAGGCGCTGATCTGTGCCCCGAAGACGACATATGGCCGTCCACTCCAGCAGGAAACACAGCGCGAGTTCAGTGTCCCGAGGGTTATAATGTCACCGGTAGGACCCCCAGTCTGTCTTCTTGTTGGGATTTAACAGTACAGATATACAGTTGACATACACAAATAAAACGGTCTTTTGAATCCTGTTTGTTGACATGTATCACCACATGTTAGTGAACGAATTTACGGAAAGAATTGATTGAAGGCAGGCAGAAAGACGTACGGAAATAAACTTGAACACACCGCTTCGTGTTTCATAGA
This sequence comes from Conus canariensis, assembly GCA_033310375.1. NCBI lineage: Eukaryota > Metazoa > Mollusca > Gastropoda > Neogastropoda > Conidae > Conus > Conus canariensis. Next base: position 8,903,480 of record CM065727.1, read on the forward strand.
ATATAAAAATGTGACTGCTGAAAAAAAACAAAAAAAAACCCGTTGAAACACATTTCTGATACTGGTTCCAAATACAGAAACAATTTGTGTTTCGTAGAACATACAAATCTGACTACTTAAAAAAAAATGTTGAAATACATTTCTGGTTCTGGTTCCAAATGCAGTAATAATATATAATTCCTGTGTGTACAGCCTTTCCGCCAGATGCATTGAAGCCATGAACACAGAGACCGTGTTTAGGAACTCAAAAACCAAAGGCAACGATCGGCATATCTGTGTTGCTACTGAGTAACATGCCAAAGCACACGGAGAGTTGTCGGTCTGAAAGATCCTGATCGTCCACTAAATCTGACGACCAGATATACAGTACCATTACACATTGTGTAGCTCCCCTCGTTTAGGGACTAAATACAACCTGGTACTCATCACACAGTTCAACAACAAACTAGAGGCGCACGCTTTGCAGATATCTTGATTGTTCGGTTGGGAAAAAAAATGCACTAAACTACAGCCATTCCTTAAAAAAAAAAAAAAACGCTACAGCTCCCAAACGTTTTTTCGGAATTCTATAAATCAGTAGTTTCTCTCTCTCTCTCTCTCTCTCTCTCTCTCTCTCTCTCTCTCCTCTCCATCCTTCAAATTTTTCATTCAAAGCATACATTTCTTATGAATAGCAGTATTATACTACTACTTTGTATACCGGTTTATAAATATTTACTGAAGTACAGTGCTGTGTTTGTCAATAAGTAACCATGTTTTATATATATAAACGATGCTATACGTGAGGTTATTTCCTTTTTTCTATTTGTTTTTGTATTTTATTTCATTTCATTTTGTTTTCAGACTTGCTCTATACCCAGTTTCTGCTTGGTGTTAATTTTTGTTCCTTTACCTCTGTTAAACAACAATAACAGCAAATAAAAAAAAATCTTAAATAAATGTTAGCGAACCGCCCAGAGAACGTGGACAAACGAGTCACAAGACGAAACACAACGCGTTTCGACCTCTTA
>CM065727.1:8921989-8944489 GCA_033310375.1 Conus canariensis
GCCTGGTTTTTAATCACTAATTACGGGTATCCATTGTTCACAGACTTCCGTCTGAAGTGGATTTGGAGCTGTTGCCACAACGCGGTATTCATTACCAGATAGATGTTTAAGGCTGTGTGCACAGTGGACCGTGACGGGGTACATGGCGGGGGTACCCGTCCGTGAGAAAAAGAGAGAGAGAGAGAGAGAGAGAGAGAGAGAGAGAAAGAGCTCCGGTTCTTCCCTTTTCCAACTTACTGGCGACGGCCAAAGCCGTGCATAGTGCACCCGGCCCGACCCGTGTGATAAGAGACGTGATTTGGGCGATCGTGCCAACCGTACACTCCCCGGTCGTCCAGGTGAAGAAACCGAACTCTGATCTTTTTTTTTTTTTTTCTTTTATACTATTTATCTTTTTTTTTCTTCCAACATAGACGGCGCTGCCGTAAGGCTCAGACCATTTATTTACACAAAAAGTGAACAGAGTCATACCAACAGAGATATTCTCTCTGCTGTTTGGGATTACGTAGCGCGAGAAGTGGGAGAAAACGGTAACTTGTAAGAAGTGTTATCTTCTGTTTTTCTACCAAATGAACAGAGTTACAAACAGATCTTTGACTTTGCATCCAATACTATTCATGTTAACAGAAAGTGCCAGTCACGGACATATTTTTTTTTAACAAAAACTAAGAAACATCCACATTGAGTCAGAAGCCCTTGAAAGTTTTTATCACTGTTTTATTCAATCCATTTTGACTTTTTCTTTTATGTATTGAAAATAAGAATATTTCAAACAGATCGGTAATCTTCAGCTTTAGATCCAATGGTATTCATATCAACAAAAAGTGCCAATAACCGTCCGGGTCTACTACGCACGCTTCCATGGACCTTGACAACTAGATGAGGCAAAGCCTTGTTATGCACGGACGGGTCCGGGTTCACTATGCACGCAGGCTAACCAAGGAATGAAGTAGACTGATTTCAAGCGGCCATTAAAAAAATATTACTCGGAGATCGAGAGTAATCATAGATATATTCATAGTATTAATCGCCTGTGGGCTTTGCAGTCATGAAATACGGGCTGGTGCACCCATGGGAACACTCCTGTGGAGGTTCTGTCGTGTCACTTGCAGTGGCCGTTACACAATAGCATCAGGCAGGAGCAGTTAAGTCTTGTGGCGTCTGAATGGAATACCTTGTGCGTGCCTGCACTCTATGCGAACACAGTGCAGGTTTTCAAGGGTGGTGCAGGATTGCTCCCAACTAGTTTGTTCGGCAGTTGAGGACAGTACTTCTCTGGGTCTCACCACACACCTTTGGGTGTATCTTGTTCTTTCTTCGTTTAAAAGTATTTCCAGACCAGAGAATTGTTTATCATGTGTCACAAGTCATGGGCACAGAAATCATGTTACAAAACATAACTGAGAAAAAATTATGAGAAAGGTTGTAATGGGCGCTATTCAGATGGTCATGATAATTAGGAAGACGTCGGTTGCCCACATTGTGTGACAAAAGACTGGACATTAAAGTCAATGTTCTGTTTCAGAGTAAAGTTTTCAAAGCTATCCGAAAGAACTCTTTTTTTAAGATACCCATGCCCACACAATCATTCACGAGGATCAAACAGGCTTTATGGCAAACCGTTATATTGGTGATAATGTAAGGCTTATTTATGATTTAATTCACTGTTTGAATGCTAAATCCTTACCAGGGGTGTTGATTTGTTTAGACTTTGAGAAGGCATTTGATTCTTTAAATTGGGAATTTATGTATAAAGTTTTTTTTAGAGCTTTTGGGTTTTCTGAGAACTGTTTAAGGTGGATTCAAACATTTTACAAAAACACAAAGTCTGTTATAGTCAACGGTCAGGTAACAGAATGGTTGACTGTCCAACACGGATGTAGACAAGGGGACCCCATCTCTCCTTATTTATTTATTTTATGTGCTGAGATAATGGCAATGATGATTCGAGAAAACAAAGATATAAAGGGAATTTTTATTAATGAAACAGACCATAAAAATTCTCAGTTCGCTAATGACACTCAGTTAATGAACATAGGAGACAGAAAATCTTTTGAACAAAGTATGCAAACGGTGGAAATATTTGGACAGTACTCTGGATTACACATCAATGTAGATAAAACTCAAGCAATATGGCTTGGATCCATGAGAAAATCAACTAAAAGGTATTTACCACATCTGAAAATAAACTGGAACTCAGACAGATTTAAAATAGTGGGAATTTGGCTAACAAGCGATCTAAAGCATTGCCAGGCAATTAATTATAACGATAAATTTGAAGAAGTGGTAGCATTGTTTAAAATTTGGTCCAAGAGAAATATTACTCCACTGGGAAGGGTGGCTGTTCTGAAATATTTGATTCTTTCAAAACTGATACACCTGTGGATTTTGTTGCCTAACCCACCCGATGATTTCATGGCAGATCTCCAGAAAGCATGTTTCAGATTTGTGTGGAATGGAAAACAAGACAAAATTAATAGGAAGACAACAGTTAAAAGTGTAAAAGATGGTGGTTTGAATGTACCTGAAGTTAAAACATATTTAATGTCTGCTAAAATTACGTGGATGCGAAAATTGTATTATTCTAAGCATAACTGGAAAAGTATTTGTACCCAGTTATATCCCATATTAAATAAACTAGATATGTACGGACCGTTGAGTGTTAATCTTAAAAAAAAAAAAAACGGATAACCTATTGTGGAAACATGTTTTCAGTGCGTATCAACTGTTCTGGAAGAAAGTACAACCTAAAACAAGTACAGATTTACTAGCCGAACCATTCCTGTACAATGAACGCTTTAAACGTGGAAACAAAGTTATTCAATCAACGAACTGGACAGAAAATGGCGTTCATTGCATTGCAGATTTTGTGAATGTAGATGGAAGATTTTTGTCTTTAGCTGAATTCAACCGTCGTTTCCAGGTCAGCATTGACTTTTTGACGTACGGTGGATACCTATCACGTATTCGACAATATATGATTAAACATAATATCGCTTTAGAAAATAATAGCAAGTCTGACCTTCCATGCGCCCTAGAAACGATAAAAGGGTATGAACCTTTATTATCGCATATTAATAGACGATAGCCTAGCTCCTAACTGTTGTTAAAAAAAAATGGAATAATACATTGGAAGGCGAAATAGTTCGGCAAAATGTTTTCAAAGAGATACACAAAATTTCTGAAGTGAAATTGAAATGGTTTCAAATGAGGATCGTACATCAAATTCTTGGTACAAATATTATATTGAAAGAAATGGGTGTGGTTGGTGATAACTATTGTACGTTTTGCCATACAGAAAAGGGGTCTATAAGACACTTATTTTGGGGATGTAATATGATCACATCATTCTGGACTAAACTCATCAAAGAAATAAATGAAAAATGCAAAATGACGTTAACTTTGACCGAAAATTTCGTAATTTTAGGTACTGATAAACAGATTGAAAATGACGAAGCATTTGAAAGAATGATTCTGTTTGCGAAATGGTTTATTTTTCAATGTAAACAAAACAAACGTGTTCCAATGTGCAGTGTATTTAGGAAACGACTATTAGGAAAGTTTAAAATTGATGAATATATAGCCAAAATTAACTGCCTGACACGATTTGAAAAAATATGGGAATCGTATATACTTTTTATTATTACAGATTAAAGAAAAACTTCAGCATAAAAAAAAAAGAAAAAAAAGACATGTGATACGAGTGCTGGTTGAAATGGAAATCTTCATTTAGAAGCAACCTAACTATCACGAACTTCACTAATGTTCTGACATCAGTGTGGCTGAAAAGGAAATCTTGTTTAAAATATGACTTAATCACTATACAGTCATCATTTGAATTTGTGAGCAAAGCTCTCGTTATAAAGGAAAGCTTGGTATTCATGTAATGTAAACTGTAAAATTTATTTTCATTATTTGAACTTACATTCATGGTACCATAAACTTATATAGACCAGAGACTGCAAAGCGATTGTTACTGTGCTTTAGCAGATTGATCGTGAAATTATTGTATTTCCTTGATGTGGCTTCATGACGACCTAACGTGCTTGAATTTGATTGTATTTTTTGTATTGTTCCATCCCTCCCACCCACCACCCCCACCCCCCACCACCCTCATGGTCCGCATGTGAATAAACTAAAACCAAAGTCGCAAAAAAAAAAAAAAAAAAAAAGGTAAAAAAAAAAAAAAAAAAAGAAAAAAAGGTGAAAAAAAAAGAAAAAATATCTCTCGGAGATCGAGAATGATAATAGATATTCATAGTATTTTTTTTTTTTTGATATATTTTTTTATTTCTTTCCTCATTCTCTCTCTTCCATTCCACAGTTCCTTCTTTCTCTCATCTCCATTCTTTCATCAACATGATCTTTCTCTTTGCTGTACATTTCCGGATGCAAATTATCACATATTTTTTGTTGTTAATCATATTTGTACATGTTTGACATTATTGTAGTAAATAATCCGTGAAACGTATTAGGAACGAGTTATCTTTTTTATCGGCTTGAAAGGATTTGAGTGAGAGTTCAATGTATGCCGAGGAAAGGTTGTTTTCTTTTTGTTGGATATACACACATACACAAACAAACAAAAATCACTAAGCACAATCCTCTGAGTTCTTACAAACTACAAGCACATAAAGGCAAACAAACACACCCGCTCACTCCACTCACACCCCCTCCCGTCCCTACCCACCCAAACCCCCACTTTCTCTCTTCTTATGAATTAATAATACTTAAACAATATACATAATTATACAATTTATAATAATGAAGTAATGTTTTCTCCGTGTGGTACCATGTGATAGCTGTTGTATATAACGCATAACATAATTATGTTCACTGTAATGATCCTTCAAAATATAGATTTAAACAGACGTAAGCATTTCCCAGCTGAGTGTACACACCAGCACCGAAATCCCGTCCATCAGTGTCTTTATATTTCTTTAACAATCAAAAGAAAGTTAATTATATGTTCTTCAGCCCGCTACCAATATGACATCGCTACACCACAGCCGTGCCCCGCCGACCAACCAACAAACCAACCTACCAGCTAAGTTGCCGATCGGCCTACGGGTCCCAGCCGCGGCATCGCCATGCCAGACAAGCAGCGGGCCACAGGCTACAACCACACTCAATGATATTTGAATACCTTATGAAATTACCTACACATCCTGAACATATCCTCTCATGCACGTATTAAATCCAGGTATCTTATGATTTTGATTATCAATTTTCAAATAATACTTCATAATTGATCCAATTAGTGTTAAATTTTTGCAGATTCAATTGTACAGTTGCTATGTATTTTTCAAGATTATATCTTCTCTTTAGTATTTTTAGAAATACTGTTATTGAAGGCTTACATTTGTTTATTTTACAGCTAAAAATGTAGTATTTGGCTATCAGTATTATAAGATCGAATGTAGTATCAGTTGTGGAATTGTCATCTGCTCCAAATATTATTGTGTTTTCAGTCAGAGACAGATTATTCGCTATTAAACACTTTCCTTTTATTAATTCTTGCAATGATTTCCAGAAATCATTGACGTGTATGCATCTCCAGAACATATGTTCAATGCTGTCTTTTTCCTCTTCACAGAAACTACAGTTATAACTTTCTACTATTCCCATTTCTTTCAGAGCTACATTAGTTGCAATTATTCGATGCACTATTCTCATTTGCATCCATTTTAGCTTAATATCCTTAATTTGATGAATTTTTCTAAAACATTTCTTCCAAGGTATCTGTCTATTCAGCTTCTCCGTCCATTTTGCACAACAGTTTGGTTCCCAGTTATCTTTTACTATAATTCTGTAATAAGTTTTGGAACCTTTATCTACAGAATATATTTTCTTTAATGCTGTGCTGACTTCTGCTTCAATGTTATCTTTTATCTCATTCTCAAATCCTTGTTCCCTGATGTATCGTTTAATGGATAATATACATCCACCATAAGATAGGAAATCTATTTCAATGTTATACTTTGTTCTAAATTCCTCATGGGATAGTGAATCTCCATTTGCTTGAAACAAATCAGATACTCTAAATACATTTCTATTGTTCCAGTTTTTGTGTTTTATTAGTTTATTTCCTATTTTAAAATGTTCATTGTAAAGGATTGGTTCTGCAAGTAGTTCTCTAGCATTTTCTGGTTTTATTTTATAATAGAACTGCTTATACGACATGAATACATGTTTCCAGAAAACATTGTCTTGAGTGGTAATGCACAGATGGTTTGGAGAGTACTTCTCAATGTTCTCAATAATTGGGTATGAAAAGATCAACATGTCTCTCCATCTGTGTGTTGTTTGTCTCAGTCTTTTTATCCATGTTAATTTTAAAGCAGTGATGAGAGCATTTATGTCAGGTAGATTCAACCCACCATCCTGTACATCTTTAATAACTGTTTTTCGACTAATTCTGTCTTGTTTTTTATTCCATACAAACCAGTAACATAAGTCTTGTAATTCTTTAACAAATGTGTCAGGTGGATTTGGAAGCATCAACCATAGGTAAGTCAGTTTTTGACAGAATTAATGATTTTAAGACAGCAATTCTTCCTAAAGGGGTAATGATTCTCTTTAGCCAAATTTTAAATAGTGCCTTCACTTCTATCATTCTATCTTTGTAGTTTCTTTTTTCCATGTGTGTTAAGTCCTGAGTAAACCAAATTCCTAATATTTTGAATTCTTTTGGATTCCAGATCATCTTTAAATGTTCCATATATCTTATTTCACTATGCTTTTGTCTTCCAAGCCAAATTACTTGTGTTTTCTCTTTGTTTAAGAATAAACCTGATGTTTTCCCAAACCTATTGAGAATCTCGATAGATTTTTCAAATGATTTCTTATTCCCTGTGTTCATCAGTTGAGTGTCGTCGGCAAATTGTGATATCTTGTGTTCTTTCTCCCCGATTTGTATACCTTCAATACTATTTTCTTCTTTGATCATTACGGATAATATTTCTGCACATAATACGAAGATATATGGTGAAACTGGATCTCCTTGCCTACAACCCCTTTCTATTGAGAACCATGGTGATGTTTGGCCATTTACGATAACAGTAGACTTAATGTTTTTGTAGAATACTTCTATCCATTTACATATATCTTTACCTAAACCTACAGCCTCCAGCACTTTGTGCATAAAATCCCAATCTAACGAGTCGAACGCCTTTTCGAAGTCTAAATTAATTAGCATCCCTGGGATATTATTTATGTTGAGATGGTGTATTATGTCATAAATTAACCTAATGTTACTACCTATGTATCTATTTGGGACAAATCCTGTCTGGTCTTCACTAATCAGTGATGGAAGGACCTTTTTAATTCTGTTAGCAATACAAGTGGAGCCAATTTTGTATATAAGGTTTAAAAGTGAAATAGGTCTCCAGTTTTTTACATATTCTTTTGGTTTTCCTTCTTTGGGTATACAGATTATAATACCTTCTTTCTGGGTGTTTGATAGTTCGCCTTCTCTGAAACTTTCATTTAGAGCTCGGGTTACAAACACGCCGATTTGTTTCCAAAAAGATTTGAAAAACTCAGCTCCAAACCCATCCGATCCAGGGCTTTTTCCGTTCTTCATATTTTTCAATGCAATACCTGCTTCTTCTATTGTTATTTCACCTTGTAATGATTTAGTCTGTTCTTCTGTTAGTTTCGGTATCTTATTCACCAAATCTTCAATATTGCATTTCACAGTTGATCTTTTTCGGTATAGATCCTCATAAAAATGTTTTACTGTAACTTTTATGTCTTCTGGTTTGTCCAGTATATTACCTTGTCCATCCAGTAGTTTTACAATTTGTTTGCTAATAAAGTTACGCTTTTCTAAACTGCAGAAATATTTACTAACCTTTTCCCCATCTGCAACCCATCTTGCTTTTGATCTTAGTAGTACACCATTCATAACCTTTTCTCTTAGTGATATCAGTTCTCTATTACTCTCTTCAATTGTCTTCAAATCCTCCTCTGATTTAAGTTCTTTACTCTCAATATCTTTAATAGTTTGCATAAGGCTGTTTTCTTTACATTGTGATTCTCTTTTTTTAATTGTGGCATACTGGATGGATTTAACTCTTATCTTCATTAGTAAGAAGTCAAGAAAGACCCGATCAGACACTGTTAGTTTAGGGTCCGAGCTGTTCGACTGGTTTTCATCTTGGCTATTGTTAGCATTAATATCATTACCCTCATCTTTATCTGTGTATTCCTTTGTTATTTCTTCTATTAGATTATTTATTCCGTCTACATATTCTTTATCTTTTAGTAGAGATGTATTAAATTTCCAAAAAGTTTTGTGTTTAATCTCCTTTCCGAATTGAAGCTTTAGTGTAATCAGTGAATGATCAGATCTATAGCCTGGTAAAATGTCAGCATCTTCAAAATACCAGATTAAATATTCTGACAGAAGGAAGAAGTCTAGCCTACTTTGTTGCAAGGGGGTAGGTCTACGCCATGTGTATCTCCTACAATCCGGGTTGTTTTCTCTCCATATATCTGCTAATGACAAATCTTGTATCATATCCTCAACTGCTTTTTTAGCTTTTGGGTTATTTATGTGTTTATAATTGTAACAATCAATTTCCTGTTCTAGTACCATATTAAAATCCCCCACCACAATAACGTTGTTATTTTTGTACGTTTTAATCTTATTTGCGAGTTCCTCATAGAATGCTGGGTCGTCTTTGTTTGGTCCATAAACACTTACTAGCAACAGTTCCTTTTCATTTGTTGTAAATGATATGATGATAAAGTTACCCTGCATATCTGTTTCCACCTTATTTATTTTGAATTCGAAATTATTGTTAAATAGTATTGCTACTCCTCGAGCATTAGATCTGTATGAGGAGAAAAAGCAGTCATACCCCCATTCCGCTTTAATGCACTTTTCCGTATCTTTTTCAAAATGAGTATCTTGTAGGCAGTATATAGAGTATTGTTTTTTTCTTAAATAATGAAATATATCTCTTCTTTTCTGATAATTCCCTAGACCTTGACAGTTTAATGATGAAATTGTTAACATGTTGCCTTGTTACCTACTGAATCCATGGTGTTTTCCTTGTAGTCAAAAACATTAAATAAAAAACCATCAAGTGCCACAAGAGGAATAAAAGCAACAAACAGGAATCCAGTTCAATGTCACAAGGGCCAAGCAAAAAGGAGTATACTTTACAACAGCATGCATTTGAACAATCATCGTAATCATGGCTTGCGTAATTACCCCGATGTGAATTAATACCGTCCATTTGGCTATGAGCTATACCTGCTGTCTTTGTACCAGACAACATTCTTTGCGAGATGTCGATATTGCTAATGTATGTACCGACACGGGCTGTATACGTATAACATAAGAAACAAAACGTGGAGAAAGTCTTAAATAAACCAATGATAACAACAAGAATTATAATGTTAAAAGTGTACTCAGCACTTGAAGTCTGCACTTGAACGCCGTTCGTTGCCATTCAAGTCTTGAAAATTCACATTCAAATATATACAATGTTCTATATTATGTGCCAAAAACGGACCAAAAAAACAACAACAACCAAAAAACATAAGAATACACACACACACACACACACACACACACACACACACACACACACACACACACACACACACACACAAAAGCAAACCCGCAAACCGCGAGCATAAAACAGTACAGCATACAAAAAGCAACATTAGATTTATCGAACTGGAAGCCCTTCCCCTTTCTCTGAATGAACATCATCAAAACATCAAACATCATCAAATTCATGCCGCATACCTCCCCTCCCCCCCCCCCCCCCCCCCATCCCACCCGCTCGTCCGCAATACACCCCCCTCACCACTACCACACCGCCCACCGACCCACCACCTCCTCTTCTCTAAACATCCACAAACTGGAGCAAAAAAATCTGCCAGGCGAAAAATACACCTGTTTGATAGGTCCGTATACTGAGAATACATCAATCAGTTTAGAGAATCTGCGCAGATAACGCTAACTACTGCCGATGATAATCATGATAGTAGCGAAAACAGCAATAGTAAGTAACAGCAGCAGCAGCAGTAGCAGCAGCAGTAGCAGTAGTAGTGACAGCAGCAGCAGCAGTTGCAGTAGTTGTAGTAGTGGTGGTAGTATCAGCAGAAGCAGCAGCAGCAGCAGCGGCAGCAGCACTAGCAGTAGTAGTAATAGTGGCAGCAGCTGTAGCAGTAGCAGTAGCAGCAGCAGGCCCACTGGTAGTAATGTTTATGATCACAATAATAGTAATGATGATGATAAACAAATAAATAAGAGAGAGAGAGAGAGAGAGGGGGGGGGGGGGAGGCGGGAGCCAGATAGCAACGACGACAGGGAGAGAAAGGGTAGATGACAGAGAATCTCCCGGAATGTAGTAAGGGCCCATCACCCCACCTCCTCTATGGCTTTTCCTCTTCCCTTCCCCGGGGGGAGGGGGGGGGGGGCCACGGGGGGAAAGGGGGGACAAAGGGTGGCCACTCTTCCTTACTATCTCAGCACCAAATTTACAAAATTGAGACACTCACAACGTGGCAGTTCCGTAAAATACATACTTCCCGTCTCCGGCTGGTTAACACAGCTCATTCACGGACCGTAACACACCCCCTCCCCCCCCCCCCCCCCCCCCCCCCGAAAAAAAAAAAAAAAAAAAAAAAAGCAAGCAAGAAAGAAAGAAACACACACACACACACACACACACACACACACAACACACACATCAAAGAAACGAAGGGATAAACGAAAGAAAGAGGGAAAGAAGGGAAAGAAGGAAGGGAAAAAAAAAAAGCATCAAGATGTCCGACAGTTTTTGCTTCATAATGATTGTGGAGTCTGCAAATTATCTTCTCTTCAGGTAAAGCTGAAAGGAAACAATTATCTTTCCCAATCCGAACCTGGAAAAAATCCATCTAAAAGTGTACAACTGCATCAGATATCCAACACAGACAATGTAGATTTCAAGAGTTCAGAGTGTGAGAAGGACATTCTGCCACAGGTTTTAAAGGGTGAAGTGTTTATCAAACATGAGGAAAAAGTGACTTGCAAGTCCAAAGGGGAGCAGAAAAGACATATACACAGGAGCAGCTGAACGTTGATGATTATAGGGCTATTGTGTTGCTGAATGATAAATCAGCCGTACTTCTAGTCTTTTCTTAGGTTATGTGGCCTCACCAGCAAAACCAAACCAAACAAAACCAACGAGGCGAAAAGATCCATTGTACAAAAATATGTCACAAATACTCGGGTGCGCTCGCGCACACATACATGCACGCACACACACACGCACACACACACACACACACAACATAAACACACACATAAGCACACACACATACTAACACACACATAAGCACACCCACACATACACACACACCCTCTCACCCCCCCCCCCCCCCTCACACAGACTCGCACGTACGCGCGCGCATTGCCGCCCCCCCCCCCCCCCTCCCTTCCCCTCTGCATACCCACATAAGTGTGCGCAAACGCTACCAAGAGCACACACGCAAACACACGCACGGTCGCGAGCGCGCACATGCTTGCACACACACACACGCCCGCGCGCACACACACACACCTTACAATACATGTTTGCTCATGTATCAAATTCTTGAATTATATCAAGATGTCTGACAAGCACCTGTTCTGGACTTTGTTCTTAATACATGATCATAGATAAACACACATCCAATCACGTGTATACATATAGATCTAGATATACACACTTACACATATATAAATATGCATGTGCATACGTGTGTGTACACCTCACATTTTTTTTTTTCTTTTTTGTTACTGGGTAAGGAACAGTGGATCAAAAACGTGCTCATAAACCATGGGAAACATTTTCACCAGCACATGGAGCAGACTATCATTTCATGACCTATACTAAATGGTTCATTGTTATGCAATCAGACAGTCAACATTTACTTCTCACAAAGTTTCACAGTTACACGCTCACGCGCGCACACACCCACACGCACGCCCACACCCACACGCACGCGCGCGCACGCGCGCGCACTCCCCCCCCCCCCCCTACCCTTACAATATGTGTTTGCTCATGCATCAAAGTCTTGAATTATATCAAGATGTCCGACAAGCACCTGTTCTGGACTTTTGTCTTAATGCTTGATCATAGACAAACACACATCCAATCACGTGTATACATATAGACCTAGACATACACACATACACATATATAAATTTGCATGTGCATATGTGTGTGTACACCTCACATTTTTTTTTTTCTTTTTTGTTACTTGGTAAGGAACAGTGGATCAAAAACGTGCTCATAAACCATGGGAAACATTTTCACCAGCACATGGAGCAGACTATCATTTCATGACCTATACTAAATGGTTCATTGTTATGCACTCAAACAGTCAACATTTACTTCTAATCCAGTTTCACAGTTACACGCTCGCGTGCGCGCGCGCGAGAGCGCACACACACGCACACATACACATACATGCACTCGCACACGCACACAAATGGTCACTTCCCTTCTCCCAGATGCACATGCACTTATGTATACTTTATCAATTCCCTTATGAATATTTACTTCCATACCCTCTCGCTCATTCTCATTCCCTCCCTCACACTCCCCTCCCCGCCTCCCTCCCCCCCGCCTCCCCCCCCCCCCCCCCCCTCCTCAGCACACACACACACACACACACACACACAAAAAAGCACGAGAGAGAGAGAGAGAGAGAGAAACACACACACACTCTCTCTCCTTATGTACACACAGAGAGAGAGAGAGAGAGAGAGAGAGAGAGAGAGAGACACACACACACACACACACACACAACACACACAGAGAAAGAGAGAGAGAGAGAGAGAGAGAGAGAGAGAAACACACACACACACTCTCTCCTTATGTACACACACACACACACACACACACACACACACACACACACACACACACACAAGAAAGAGAGAGAGAGAGAGAGAGAGAGACACACACACACACACACACACACACACAAACACACACGCACACACACACACACACACACATAAACACATCGCGAGCACGTGTACATACTTTGGAATCACTGCATCGGCCTACTTGTAAGATATCCGATATTCATAGTATTAATCGCCGGTGGGCTTTGCAGTCATGAAATACGGGCTGGTGCACCCGTGGGAACGCTCCTGTGGAGGTTCTGGCGTGTTACTTGCAGTGGCCGTTATAGAATAGCATCAGGCAGGAGCAGTTAAGTCTTGTGGCGTCTGATTGGAATACCTTGTGCGTGTCTGCACTCTATGCGAACACAGCGCAGGTTTTCAGGGGTGGTGCAGGATTGCTCCCAACTAGTTTGTTCGGCAGTTGAGGACAGTACTTCTCTGGGTCTCACCACGACACCTTTGGGTGTATCTTGTTCTTTCTTCGTTTAAAAGTATTTCCAGACCAGAGAAATGTTTATCATGTGTCACAAGTCATGGACACAGAAATCGTGTTACAAAACATCAACCGAGAATAAATGATCTGAAAGATTGTAATGGGCGCTATTCAGATGGTCATGATAATTAGGAAGACGTCGGTTGCCCACATTGTGTGACAAAAGACTGGACATTAAAGTCAATGTTCTATTTCAGAGTAAAGTTTTCAAAGATATCCGAAAGAACTCTTCTTTTCTTTTTTTTCTTTTTTTAATCCGGAATCGTTCTACGGCGTTCCGAATCAAAACAGCTTTCATGAAAGCAAAGGTTTTTGTATGTATGTGTGCGTTTGGGTTTTTTTTTTTTTTTCGTCCTCCAACCTCCCATACTTTCTCTTCTTTATGGGGCTTCCATCCTCCTCTTTTTTTCCCCACTTTTGTTTTGTATTATAACTCTCACACAACATGCATGTCCGTATGTTGTATTGCTACTTATGGACATTTTCTTGTTGACTTTCATCTTGTTGCGTTTGATACAGAGCGTCAGGGTTTATTTCTGTACTATTGTTTAGTGTAGTGACACTTTCTCTCTGTATGTGTCAAAAAGATAAAAGAAAGGGGAAAAAAGAAACACACACACACACACACACACACACACACACACACACACACACACACACACACACACACACACCGAAAAAAGAGAGATCGGTCCAGACATCTCCGGAAACCATCCTTGAAACGAAAGACGAAAATAAGTATTACAAGGATGATACCAAAAGTCCGCGATCAAGGACAGAAGGAAAGGGAGGAGCAATAGAAAAGAAGAGAGAGAGAGAGAGAGAGAGAGAGAGAGAGAGAGAGAGAGAAACAGAGAGAGAGAGAGAGAAAAGAGAGAGGAGAGAGAGGGGGGAGAGAGAGAAGGGAGAGAACACAGGCAATCAACGTGGAAACAGTGCAATGGCCAGACGTGACAGCGCCCTCTAAGAGGGAGGCAACCCACTCATGCTGGCCCATTGATTTCAGTGTTATAGTTATACCAAAGGGGAGATGAGACAGAAAAAAATGCGAAAGCATCCTTTCAGAAGAAAAAAAAAATTGTATCAAGAGGACCGATCAAGAAGGGAAAAAGATACTGCCGAACGTGCGAGTGGGACCCAGAGAAATACTGCCCTCAACTGCCGTACTGATGAAGAAGGAAGAAAAACGATATACCCGAAGGTGCTAATGATACCCAGAGAAATACCGCCCACAACTGCTGAACAAACCAGCTGGGACCACCTTTTGAAGCCTGCGCTGTGTTTACGAAGGGTGCAAACACTCACAGGACGTTCCCTTAAGACGTCAAGGGACATGACTGCTCCCTGGCAAAAAGAAAAGAAAAAAAAAAAAAAAAAAAAAGGGGGGGGGGGGGGGGGGGGGGGGGGGGGGGCGTCAAAATCACGACATGGTACCTACCGAAATCATAGGCTTGTTGACTTGTCGGATTCAAGTTGTGTTCAGAATTAGTATTTTCTAGAGCTTTTATTGTTTCTGCTTGCTTGTTTGAGGTATAGCGGAATATTACTAAATCATCTATAGGGACCGTTATTATTAGAGAAAAGTTAGTATGGGAATTGTGTTCAACAGAAGACGTCACGCATCTTATAAATTCTTTTTGGGGAGGGGGGGGGGGGGGGGGGGATAAAATCGATGAGACGAATGATGATGATGATTTTGATCAGTCCCTCTCATTGTGTATTGTTGAGCAGCGCAGGACAGGGCAATCTGTCCGTCAACTCCCCCATCCTGGCCCTCAGTGTGCTGCAGCTGCCCGCAGACCATATACAGCGGCCTGTGAAACTCGCCTTCGAGCACATCACTGTCAGTACACTGTCACTGTATCTCTCTCTCTCTCTCTCTCTCTCTCTCTCTCTCTCTCTCTCTCTCTGTCTGTCTGTCTTCTGTCTGTCTGTCTGTCACTCTCTTTCTCTCTTTTGCTCTCTCGCTCGGTTTTTGTATCTGTCTGTCTGTCCGTCTCTCTCTCTCTCTCTCTCTCTCTCTCTCTCTCTTCTCTGTCTCTCTCAATTTTTATCTGAATGTCTGTCTGCCTGCCTGCCTGCTTGCCTGCCTGCCTGCCTGCCTGTCTGTCAGTCAGTCTATAGTTTGTCTCTGTGTCTGTCTGTCTGTCTGTCTGTCTCTCTCTCTCTCTCTCTCTCTCTCTCTCTCTCTCTCTCTCTCTCTCTCTCTCTCTCTTCTGACTGACGGCCTGTGTGTCCCTTCCACTCTTTTCATTCCTTTCCCCCGTTAATGTAACACGGAATCCATGACTGTGTGAGAATACATGCATGCATGTATGTGATGTTGTTCAACAGTTCACATCTCTTGGATTCATCCTTAGCAAGAAATGATTCAAATCAGAAACTCTTATACGGGCAGCAAAGGCTCTTTCGGCACTGTCTATAGACGTGAAATCAGTACAGAAGGACAGTTTGATCTCCATGAAAATCTGTACAGAAGGACAATTTGATCTCCATGAAAATCTATACAGAAGGACAATTTGATCTCCATCAAAATCAGTACAAAGGACAATTTGATCTCCATGAAAATCTGTACAGAAGGACAACTTGATCTCCGTGAAAATCTGTACAGAAGGACAATTTGATCTTGAAACACAAGCTGAGGCTCCTGCGTGACTGGTGTATAACACCACAGACTCCCAAGCCAGGTTTATGGAAGAAAAAATTCCAAGCCATGGGAGGGGAAAAGTCTGAATATCAGATATTGACGAAGATTATACCATCAGCGGACAATGTGCGTGAAACCATCAAGCGGTGCAGCGGGCCACATGAAGGTGAAAACTACGATGGTACGGAAGGAAATCTTAAACGACGCAGGGAACAGTAACCAGTAATGAAAGAACAAGTAGGGTAATTCTTGCTCCCTTGATGAAATGAATAGTCGCCCTTAACTTTAAACGAATGTGACACCCAAACGCTCAGCAGAAATGACGGCGACGGTGAGAAGCGCATTCAAGCGAAGATCAACTGATCGTGTTGCGGGTTGGTTAGGCGATTCATCGTGTTTTTTTTTCCTTCGTTTGTTTGGGTTTTTTGGGTTTTTTTCGCCGTCTATCTGCCGTCCCCAATTCAATTTGGGTGGAGGAGCGGCGCGTGTGCGGAGCGGACAGATGGTGCCTTTCTTATGAACATGCAGCTGTCACACGTACCCCCACTTTGGTGGCCTTGGATGGATACACGTCATTTATTTGCAACAAGCGCGTGGTTCGATGTCGTTCTCCCCCCCCCCCCCCCTACCCCCCCCCCCTCTGTCTCTTCTCCACCCCCCCCCACCCCCCCCCGATCTCTCTTTCTCACTCTTCCTCCCTCCCTGCCCCCACCCTCTCTCTTTCGCTGTCTGTGCGCGCGGACCCCACTGTCCCTGTGGCTGTCGAGTCACCAGTCTAAATCGTAAGTTAGATGCTTCCCAGTCTTTGTACCTCTTCATATTCGACTTGTGCATGGGGAAAAGAACACACCAGAAAGTATTAAATCGCGTGTTAATTCAGTGTACACAAGATTCTTTGATCGTGAAACGGGAGAGAGAAGAGTGTTGCTTTTCAACACAATAGATCAGCCGTGTGCACTCTTGTTTAATCAAAAGAGGGTTTTTTTGTTTTTTGCTTCGTTTTGTGTGTGTGTGTGTGTGTGTGTGTGTGTTTTGTGTGTGTGTGTGTGTGTGTGTTTGAAAGCGAAAAACGCGTTCTGGACTCCCAAATGCGAGCTTCAGAAAAAAAAAAGTACGGATACATGTCTGACTGTTGTTCCGTGGATTGAAAAAACTACCGAGTGATTGAAGAAGAAACGTTATGAAACCAACCAAGAGCCAACAAACACACCTCCCTCTCTCTCTCCATTCTGCCGCTCCATTGCGCCAGAAAAGGGGTGATGACTTCCAGGCAGACAGGTGCCCGCCGCGCTGCCACCGATCGCAGCAGTACCGTGCAGCAACAGCAGCAGCAGGAGAGTCGGAGACCGCAGTGCTCTCTGGCTTCGGGCTCAGGGATGCCCCTGCTTCCAGACAGCTCACGTTGGACACCACCGTGGAGAAGACACGCTGCGTTCTGCCGAATCGCGGAGAAGCGGGTGAGGCGGAGAACATCCTTCAGGAGTGCCGCCCTCTGACGGTGAAGTATCCCATTGTTTGTTCCGCTAAATCGGGTGAAGGCGCCCGTGATTGCAGCCGGGAGATCAAAGGCGGTGATGGAACTTCAAAGATCATTGTAACCGACAATAGAGACGGTTAGTTAATACTGGTGAGATGATAATTTTTTTCATTCTTCTTCTCGACAATTTAGCTTTCTTTCGTTTATTTATTTTTTTTTTTTTTTTTAAGACAAAACTTTTATCGCGAGAAAAAAATTTAGAATTATTCTTAGTGAGTCCGCTAAAACCAAGGGCAAACAAGTGACAGGGCAAACAAGTTACAAGACAAAACAGGACGCGCTTCGACTGTAAGGTCTTCTTCAGGGCAGATATAAACGATGTTCTGAACAATGGAAACGAAGAACGAGCTATCACTTATCTTCTCATATTCGGCGCAAGATGAGCGTTGAAACTAACTTTTATCGTGGGAATAAAAGAAAAAAAAAAGATGATTTACGGTTCCACATAAAAAGAAAAAAAAGGGGCTACGTGGGCGTGTTACATACATCATCGTGCATAATAATTCATGTTGCGCTTTCTGTTGCGTTTCCTTTCTGTGCTTCAAAAACAAAAACAAACCAAAAAACAACAAAACTGACGTGGAGCGCTTTCTTCAAACTCTTTTGTCATGCAGCGGTCGATCCCCTTGTTTTACTGACAAGTGGCCGTGAGCTTTTTGCTTGGCTGCGTTTACTTGATTCATGTGACTTGTAGCATGTCAGATGGTTGGTTGGATTTGTGGCTAGCATGTAGAGGTTTGACGCAGCGTTGAATTCATTCATTCAGTCGTTTTGTTTTTTTTCCGTTCATTGTCTGCAGGATAACTTCAGCAGCACCTCGTGTCAGTTTCTGAATTTTTCGGCTAGGTAAGTGAGCCTCCTTCGCGCCTCTGTGTGTGTGTGTGTGTGTGTGTGTGTGTGTGTGTGTGTGTGTGTGTGTGTGTGTTCGTGCATGTATGCTCGCACATGTATTCTGTGTGTGTGTGTGTGTGTGTGTGTGTGTGTGTGTGTGTGGTGTGTGAGAGAGAGAGAGAGAGAGAGTCATTGGGGGGGGCGGGGGGGGGGGGGGGATTGTCGGAAGGGGAGAAACGTGCGCATGTGTATATATATATATATATATGTGTGTGCGTGTGTATATGTCTGTGGTATATGTCTGTGTTTGTGCGTGTGCGTGCGTGCGTGCGTGTGTTGTGTGTGTGTGTGTGTTGTGTGTGTGTGTGTGTTAGGAGGGGAGGAAGTGGTGAACGTGAGCATGTATATATGCATGTATGTTTGTGTGTTCCCGCGCGCGCGTGTGGTTGTGTATGTGTATTATGGTAATGTATATCTGTGTTGTATGGTAATATATTATGTTGTATAGTAAAGTATCAGTTGCGTCATATGTAAAGTGTCATATTCTGTCGTGTGGTATCATATTGTAATGTGTTGTATGGTATGTATGATATTGTGCTGTATGTTATATATTACGTTGTAATTTACCAGTTATGTTGTATGCTAATGTATCATTTAGTGTTATATGTAATGCATCATCTTGTGTGTTATGGTAATGTATCATCTTGTGTAGAATGGTGATGTCATATTTTCTTGTATGGTAATATATCGTATCGCGGTAATCATATTGTGTTGTATGGTAATGTATCATATTTTGTTACATGGTGATAAATCATGTGTTTATGATTAATTGTGTTATGTGTAAATCATATTGTGTTGTATGGTGATAAATCATATTGTGTTGTATGGTGATAAATCATATTGTGTTGTATGGTGATAAATCATATTGTGTTGTATGGTAATGTATCGTCTTGTGTGGTATGGTAATGTATCAAATGGTGTGTATCATCTTGTGTTGTATAGTAATGTATTATCTTGTGTTGTGTGGTACTGTATCATCTTGTGTGGTATGGTAATGTATCAAATGGTATATATCATCTTGTGTTGTATGGTAATGTATTATATTGTGTTGTATGGTAATGTATCAAATGGTGTGTATCATATTGTGTTGTATGGTAATGTATGATACTGTATAGTGTGGTAATGTATCATATTGTTCTGTACGGTAATATATGATACTGTATAGTGTAGTAATGTATCATATTGTTCTGTACGGTAATATATGATACTGTATAGTGTGGTAATGTATCATATTGTTCTGTACGGTAATATATGATACTGCATAGTGTAGTATTGTATCAAATTGTTCTGTACGGCAATATGTGATACTGTATAGTGTAGTAATATATCATATTGTTCTGTACGGTAATATATGATACTGTATACTGTAGTAATGTATCATATTGTGTTGTATGGTAATGTATGATACTGTATAGTGTGGTAATGTATCATATTGTTCTGTACGGTAATATATGATACTGTGTAGTGTAGTAATGTATCATATTCTGTTGTATGGTAATGTATCATATTGTGTTGTGTGGTAATGTATGATACTGTGTGGTATGGTAATAATAATAATAATAATAATATAATAATAATAATAATAATAAATCGAGCTTATATAGCGCTCTTCGATGAGAGAAGAAGACTCATCCTCAGAGCGCTTCACAATACAGGAAAAATAAAAGTTTCCATAAACATTGCACAATACTGAGAAAAAGGCATCAAAACAATAGGTCACAAAGCAAGCACTAAAACAGATGAACAAGCCACATCCCCCCCACTCTATTCCTCCCCCACCCCCCCCCCCCCCCCCCACACACACACACACACACACACCGCCACCCCACACACATGACATTATATGAACAACGCTCGACAAGAATTTGGGAATAGAAGAAAAGAACCGGAAAACGGACCCTTGGGCCACACCAAAATCCAGGGGAAGGGGAGAGGAGACCTTGCCACCAACAGACAGACTGTGTTCTGCCAGTCAGGTATGACCGAAACCATTGTAATGCAGTGTCTGTGATAAGACACCGACAGTAAGGTATCATGTTGTGTAAGACGGCACTGTATCATATTGTGTGGCGGGCTACGTTGTACCACGCAGGGTTGTGTTGTGATTTAAAAGGTCTGATTGTGTCGTTTGGTACAGTGCGGAGGGGGTGTGGTCGGACAGTGGGTGCACGGTGACGTCACGGAACAGCACCATGACGTTGTGTGAGTGTGATCACATGACCAACTTCGCCGTGATCATGAGCCCTTACAGACCCGTGAGTGTCAGACTCTTGTCTTGTTTTGTCTGTCTGTCTGTTATCGTTTTATATTCTCTCTCTCTCTCCCTCTCTCTCTCTCTCTCTCTCTCTCTCTCTCTCTCTCTCTCTCTCTTCTCTCTCTCTCCCGCTCTGTATATCTATCTGTCTAACTATCTGCCTCTGTCTCTCTCGCTGTTTATCTCGTTCTCTTTCTCTGTATCTCTCCATCTGCATCTTTGTCTCTCTCTCTGTCTGTCTGCCTTCTGTCTGTCTGTCTGTCTCTCTCTTTTCTTCTGTGTGTGTGTGTGTGTGTGTGTGTGTGTGTGTGTGTGTGTTCTCTCTCTCTCTCTCTCTCTCTCTGTATCTCAGTCTCGGTCGGTCGGTCTGTCTGTCTGTCTCTCTCTCTTTCACTCTCTCTCTCTCTCTCTTTCCCCTCTGTCTGTCTGTCTGTTGTGTGTGTGTGTGTGTGTGAGTCTCTCTCTCTCTCTATCTCTTGGTATCGTCATTCGATATTTCTTTCTCTTTTCAGTTTAGAATCGTAAGTTGCCTCATTCATTTCTGTCAAGTTATGGCTAGAACCAGACCAGACATTACCGCTCAGGTAATCATTGACACAGATGTGCATGTGACCCATTAAGTTTCATTTTAATAGTCGGTAATCACGATGATGCACTGGAAGACCCATCTTGGGACAATGAGCGCTGGGGGCAGGATCGTCATCGTCATCAACCCACGTTTGCCGATGACCTCGATGGTTTGGCTGGGCAGGAAGAAGTTGCGCAACGGTTAAACGCCTGGACAAATAAAAAATCCTCTTCACATGGTATTGGATCGATGCAGAACAGTCCAAACCGGTGGCAAAAAACACCATATGCGTCAACAAAAGACATCACAGCAAGTTTGCCGATGACCGCGGGTGCAACACACTGAAGTGGCACAGAAGACGTCACAGGAAAAAACAAAACCGGCCACTTGAGGCAGTAAGGAGCTTCAATACCCGGAAGCAAAGTGATGGAGGATCCGAACCGGAGGTCGTGTTTAGACGGCCAGAACATCAACGGCGCTTTCAAAGCTTTATACCACACCATCCGCAACAAAGAGGTCTCTGTCTCTCAAGTTCCAAAGTGAGAACGACGCGCACGCTGATGACAGTCTGTTTTCTCAACGCTTGTGACACGTGGACCCTGGCAGCTGATCTACGAAGAAGAGTCCGGGTGTTGAAAGGGGACGCTACCGCAAAAAGGTCTTACATATCTGCTGCAAAGACCGCGTCAGCACCACTGAAGATGGAAGTGCGCGAAAGAACGGAGGCAGACAATCTCCAAGAACGGATAGTCATAACCTGGAGCAATGTCAAAGTCAGACAAAAGGTGCAGGAGGATTGTCAGTTCCAGTAGTGTCCGCCCAAACGACCCTAGGGTTGAGGACCTGCAGGGGCCAGGTTTATGACACGTTCAATAAAAAATAAAAATAAAAAAATTATAAAAAAAAAGATGAAGACCGCAGGATCGACGTAAAAGTGAAGAGAAAACAAAGGTAAAAAAACTTTTTCACCTCAGGGTAAAATTCGTCGATTAAGAAGACAAAGGTGCTAAAACAGGACGTTTCAGGTCATAGACCCTTTCTCAACTGCACAGGGAAGGGGGCAAGAAGTAAGAATAAAAGGCTGACTGCTACTCACAGAAAAAGAAAGCAATCAGTGGTAGGAGTGAGTAGAGTTAAACAGTGAAAGGAAAACTTAAAGTGGGAGGGGGGGGGGGGGGTAAGGAAAAAGGGGAAAGTGTATGT
>CM065727.1:8946989-8951989 GCA_033310375.1 Conus canariensis
AAGCACGCACGCACACGTAACACACACGCGCGCGCGCGCCCGTATGCTCACGCACGCACCACACAAAACACATGCACACACACACCACACACACACACACACACCCCACTTTAAAACAAGACTGATGACAAAGCTTCTTGCCTCTTTGATCCAACGGCTGTATCGGCCATGGCGCTGGCGACGAACTGATTTGGGTGCTGTCCTGACAGGCACGTGAAATCAGACCGCAGCATCATTCTGATGAACCTGTGCGTCATCCTCATCCTGGCCTACGTCATTTTCCTGGCCGGGGTCAACCGCGTGCAGTATGAGGTCAGTGGCGGGGAAAGTCGTCATCTTCCTTTTTTTTTTCTTTTTAAATTATTTTTTATTTCACGATAGTTTGCGATAACGTCACAATGATCAGTGTTGATCTGTCAGATAATATAAATAAATAAATATAATATATATATATTATGTTTTGTTTTACTCCGTCAAAAAAATGTAACAGGGAACTGTTAGATGACTTTATTCAGTGGAATTCATAATGGGGTTAAAGTGTTTTTTTTTTTTATTTTTTTTTAGTTCTCATGGAATTTATAGTGGATTTTGTTTTAGACCTGTTTGAAAGAGTATGTATGTTTTTGAAATGACGTCACATGCGATCTCCAACTAGTTGCTTTGATGTAAGAATATCTGTGCACTTAGAGAGAATGTTAAAGGAAAATCTGTGCCTCTTCCCGTACAACCTATTTAGCCTCTGTCTTTCTGTCTGTTTATGCCTGTCTGTATGTCTGTTTATCCCCCCCCCCCCCCCCCCCCCCCCACCTCTGTCTGTGTCCTTTCTCTCTGTCTCTTTCTTCTTCTTCTTCTTCTTCTCTGCTTCAAATCTGTGATTCTGCTACTTCTTCAACTTCAAATTCTTCTCCCTTTTTCTTCCTGCCATGAAGACGGATAGCGTCAACTATGATTACAGTCATTAACAAATGAGGAACGGAGCTACAGCGCTCCCATGGTACAACATGATATGTCCACATGCGCATAACTCCAAACTGAGGCTGCCTAAGGTGTCACGTTCCGCCATTACATCCGGCCCCAAATCACTGTCGGCGGATTTAAAAAAAAAAAAAAAAAAAAAGGCACACGGTCAAACTGACCCGCTGACTACGGGAGAGGTGACCGTTGCCAAACTGACTCGGGAGTGATGACGTAAACTAGCACATTAGATTGGAGTGACGGATTTTTTTTTTTTTTTTTTTTTTTTTTTTCGTCATGGGAGCGAGAGTTTCTTGTGTGGTATTCGCTATAGCATCTGCCTTCCTCATTTAGAGTTCTTTTTCCTTTGATGATACTGCTTATACCGATGTCTGTGTAGATTGAAGCAGCACCGCGGGCATATGTTATCTGGTGATGTTGCCTTTAAATCTGCTTGGAGATGATGGTAGTGGTAGCGGTGATGATGAAGATTGTGATGTCGGTGGTGGTGATGATGGTGATGATAACGAAGAATGACTGCGGTGGTAATGAGATGATGATGATGTTGATGATGATGATGATGATGATGATGACAGTGGTGGTGATGATGTGGATAGTGTTGACTATAGCGTTGACGATGATGACGGAGACGATGATGGCTGTGCTATGAGGACAGTGGTGTTGATGATGGTGACGGTGATGATGATGATGATGATGGTAGTGCTGATGCTTTAGGTGATGATAACGGCGACAACAATGACGATGGTGCTGATGATTGCGATAGTATTCATGATGATGGGGAGCCGGAATAGCTCAGTTGGTAGAGCGCCTGACTCGTAATCTTGGTGATCCTGGGGTTGCGGGTTCGAATCTCCGCCGGGGCGTTTCGGTACAGGGGGATTTTTTCCCTCGGAGTTAACATTAGTTCTGACTCCATTTCCCATACAGTCCTTCGAATGAGACTATAAACCGAGGTTCCGTGTGTGAACGCACGCATAATATCTTGCACACACGTAAAAATCCCATCACCAACTTTCGGAAGAGTAGGCCAGTTTGGCCGTTGGTATGGATGACACGTTACACACAGCATGCACCCTGCGTAAGAAATGGAAAGAATGAAGGAAGTAAAGAAACTGAGGAAACGATATTGAACGATATTGACTGGATGACACGGGAAACGACTGAATGAAGCGCCAGCTGGCAGCTCTTCAGTCGGCACTACCCAGGTAGGCAGCCCGTTGTGTAAGCGTGTGTTGATTGTAAAGCGCTTAGAGCTTGGTCTCTAGCCGAGAATAGGCGCTATATAAGTATTCATTATTATTTATTATGATGATGTTGATGGCGACGACGACGACGACGACGACGATAGCAATGATAAAAACTGTGGTGATGATGATGTTGGTGATGATGAAAACAATTGTGGTTATGATGATATTGATGATAACAACTTTGGTGATGATGATTATGGTGGTGGTCGTCGTGGTAATTACGATGACGATGACAGTGATAACTACTGTGATGATGATGATGGTGGTGGTGATGATGATAATGACGACGACGATGATGATGACAGTAATGACAACAACTGTGATGATAATGGTGGTGGTGGTGGTGGTGGTGGTGGTGGTGATAATGACGACGACGATGATGACAGTAATGACAACAACTGTGATGATGATGATGATGATGATGATGGTGGTGGTGGTGGTGGTGGTGGTGGTGGTGGTGGTGATAATGACGACGACGATGATGACAGTAATGACAACAACTGTGATGATGATGGTGGTGGTGGTGGTGGTGGTGGTAATGACGACGACGATGATGATGACAGTAATGACAACAACTGTGATGATGATGATGATGATGATGATGTGGTGGTGGTGGTGGTGCAGACGGTGTGTACGGTGGTGGCGGCGTTGCTGCACTACCTGTGGTTGGTCGTGTTCTTCTGATGCTGTGTGAGGGACTGGACATCTTCATCTCCGTCGTCATCATCTTCCCCATCAAATCCGTCCTCCTCAAACTCCTCCTCATGGCCTACGGTAGGTAGACACAGTCCATGGTATATAGCATGTGACACTGTGGTCTACAGAATGTGACACAGTCCGTGGTCTGTAGTATGGGACAGTGTCTGTGGTCTACACTATGTGACAGTGTCTGTTGTCTACAGTATGTGGCAGTGTCTGTTGTCTATAGTATGTGGCAGTGTCTGTGATCTACACTATGTGACAGTGTCTGTTGTCTATAGTATGTGGCAGTGTCTGTGATCTACACTATGTGACAGTGTCTGTGGTCTACAGTATGTGACAGTGTCTGTGGTCTATAGTATGTGACAGTGTCTGTGGTCTACACTATGTGACAGTGTCTGTGGTCTACAGTATGTGACAGTGTCTGTTGTCTACAGTATGTGACAGTGTCTGTGGTCTATAGTATGTGACAGTGTCTGTGGTCTACACTATGTGACAGTGTCTGTGGTCTACAGTATGTGACAGTGTCTGCTGTCTACAGTATGTGGCAGTGTCTGTGATCTACAGTATGTGGCAGTGTCTGTTGTCTATAGTATGTGACAGTGTCTGTGGTCTACACTATGTGACAGTGTCTGTGGTCTACACTATGTGACAGTGTCTGTGGTCTACGGTATGTGGCAGTGTCTGAACTACAGTATGTGACAGCCTCTTGCCCATGGTCAGGTATGATCTATCCGAACAGTACCAAGCGGGCAGGCTTAAGGGTGTTTTTTTTTTTTACCGTTTGGTTGCCAGTGTGTCTGTCTGTCAGTCTTTTGTCTGAAGACTAACTCGAAAATATTGGGTCGGATCCTCACTTAGTTCTGCAGTGTTGTTGAATTTGTATCCGGGTGGTTGCTTTCTACTGGTTCGAATTACACGTAAAGCCGCTTGAAACTGAATGAATAGGTGTTCGATCTGGGAATGCAATTTTCATTCGTAGTGGTGGTGGTGGGTTTGTGTGGTGTGTGTGTGTGTGTGTGTGTGTGTGTGTGTGTGTGTGTGTGTGTGTGTGTGTGTGTGAGGGGGAGGGGGGAGACTATTGTAGAAGACCACTTCTATCTATTCCCCCTCTTTCGCTCATCCAAAGACAAATAAGAACGCACACACGTACGCACATTCACGCGCGCGTGCGCACGCGCGTACACACACACACACACACACACACACACACACACACACACACACGCACGCACACATTTAGACGCACACACACATTTACACACGCGCATACACACACGCACGCACGCACATGCCACGCACGCACGCACGCAACGCAACGCAACGCAACGCAACGCAACGCAGCGCAGCGCAACACAACACAACACAACACATTCAGGACAATGAAAACGAAGAGCGAACAATCCCATATCTTCTCAAATTCGGCGCAAGATGAACGTTGAATTTAAATTTAAAAAATCATTATCTGTATTTAGGGAATTGTTGCATTGCTAGTTTTTTTGTTTTTTTTTTTTTGTTTTTTGTTTGTTTTTTTTTTTTGTCTTTTTATTTCCAGGAGTGCCAGCGATCATTGTGGGTGCCTCACTGGGAATCACTCGTCTGGAAGGCTACGGCGGAGCTGACTTGTGAGTGGTCCAACTGTCGTCAACATCGCCATTATCGTCGTCGTTAAAGCCACCATCGTCTTCGTCGTCGTCATCATTATCATCACCATGACCATGATTTTTAATGAATGAAAGTTTTGCATCGTCGTGAGGTTCATGATGTTAAGTGATAATCAGAAACCTGAGTGATGGAGATATTCGAGACCTGACCAACACTTTGGATCTTTCTCTCTGTCGTCTCTCGCTGTCTTTCTCTCTCTCGCTGTCTCTCTTTGTCTCTCTGTGTCTGTCTCTGTCTCTGTCTCTGTTTCTCTCTCTCTCTCTCTCTCTCTCTCTCTCTCTCTCTCTCTCCTTCACCTCTCTCTCTCTCTCTCTCCTTCTCTCTCTCTCTCTCTCTCTCTCTTTCTCCCTGTCTGTGTCTGTCTGTCTCTCTCTCTTTGTCTGTCTGTCTGTCTGTCTTCCTCTCTCTCTCTCT
>CM065727.1:8954489-8964489 GCA_033310375.1 Conus canariensis
AAATCTTTTCTTCCGTAAAATCCTAGATCAGATGAAAAATGTCAGTCTCTTTCAGAAACTCAAAGATCACGTCAAGTGGGACATCTCAGAACATGGTTTTCACGGCGTCTGCTGTAAAGCGTTTATGTCTCACATCGTGCAAGTCCCAACAATCTAAAAGAACATGTCTTGCTGTGAGTGGAACATGACATGGCATGCACCACGGAGCTTCTTCACCTTTCACCCTCCGCCGGGGAGTGGTTTCGATGGTGGAGTGATTACGAAACGTTACACCGGTGTAATACAGCGTGCAGATTTCACAGCGGCTGAACATACTGCCCGTCTGTTGTACACAGGTTCGACACGCGCTGTGACCATCTTGACGTCAGCATTTGATGGATTCATGGAAACTCCGGAATATCCAGCATGCACCAGGACACTTGAAGGGGAGGAGGGGGGGGGGGGGGGGGGGGCACGAACCCCTACTAACTCTTGGCCACAAGATAATACAGTTTCAATGACACTGATGTTGCTGCTGCTCCTGCTGTTACTGCTGCTGCTGCTACTGTGACTGCTGCTACTGCCGATGATGATGATGACGATGATGATGATCATGATGATGATGGTGAGGATGAGGAGGAGGAGGAGGAGGATAATGATGATGATGATGATGATGATGATGACGATGATAAAGATGATGGGGATGATGATGATGATGATGATGATGATGATGATGATGATCTACAGGTCAGTGCTGACAACCATCTGTGTGATTGGAACTGATTGGTGATGAATACTGAATCATGAACTGATGATTGTTACTATGATAACGACGGTGATGATGACTGTTCAGACTATGATAATGACGAAGATGATGATGATGATGATGACGATTTCAGGTCGGTGTTAAAGGCAATCTGTGTGATGACCCCCATCCTAGGCCTGGCTTGGATCTTTGGAGTCATGGCTGTCAACAACGAAACCGTTGTCTTCCAGGTCCTCTTTGTCATCTTCAATTCGCTGCAGGTACCTATAGCTCATAGTGTCTTGCCCTGTTTTTCCCCATCCATGTCAACTACCTCTGGCGTATAGTGCCTCTGTGCGCGCGCGCTCGTGTGTGTGTGTGTGTGTGTGTGTGTGTGTGTGTGTGTGTGTGTGTGTTGTGTTGGTGTTTGAGTGTGTGTGTGTGTGTGTGTGTGTGTGTGTGTGTGTGTGTGTGTGTGTGTGTGGAGAGAGAGTGGCGTGTGTGTGTATGTGTGTGTGTGTGTGTGTGGTCTGGTGTGTGTGTGTGTGTGTGTGTGTGTGTGTGTGTGTGTGTGTGTGTGTGATCTTTTAAATGTATACTCTTTCGGATTTTTTTTTTAAGCGCTTAGAGATCTTCTCCGTCACCATGATCATTCTTGCAGCGTACGGCATCGGGGTTAACAGTTACGTTCTTTGTGTGGTTTCAGGGTCTGATGATATTTGTTTTCCATTGCCTGCTCTCCAAACAGGTGAGATGTCTTCTTCTGTGTTAGGTATCTACGTAGGACTGACTTATAGCCAGCAAAAAGAGAGAGAGAGAGAGAGTATGTACGTGTGTGTGTGTGCGTGTGTGTGTGATGGTAATGGAGGGGAAGAGAAGGACAAGAGAAGAGAGAGGGAGTGGGAGAGAGAATGTGTGTGTGTGTGTGTGTGTGTGTGTGTGTGTGTGTGTGTGTGTGTGTGTGTGTGTGTTGACGTAGACCAAAAGAGGTAGATGGTGACATTAACGTCCCACTGAATCTCACCGTGACAAGTCAGATTATTACTAGCCCCGTAGTCTACATGTAGTCTAGTGGAGGAAGAACAATTAAGACGGTGTAATTGTATGGACAGTTGAATCCTTTGGGTTTTTTGTTTGGATGGTTTTGTGTGTGTGTGTGTGTGTGTGTGTGTGTGTGTGTGTGTGTGTGTGTGTGTGTGTGTGTGTTGACGTAGACCAAAAGAGGTAGATGGTGACATTAACGTCCCACTGAATCTCACCGTGACAAGTCAGATTATTACTAGACCCGTAGTCTACATGTAGTCTAGTGGAGGAAGAACAATTAAGACGGTGTAATTGTATGGACAGTTGAATCCTTTGGGTTTTTTGTTTGGATGGTTTTCGTCGTTAATGAAATTTGTAGTAATGTAAGATTTTCCCTATCCTGAAGAATGGCTAAATGGATTGAATCGCTTGAAAAAAAAAAAAAAAAAAAAGGGGGGGGGG
This sequence comes from Conus canariensis, assembly GCA_033310375.1. Classification (NCBI taxonomy): domain Eukaryota; kingdom Metazoa; phylum Mollusca; class Gastropoda; order Neogastropoda; family Conidae; genus Conus; species Conus canariensis. The sequence goes on from CM065727.1 coordinate 8,956,699, forward strand.
GGGGGGCGGGGGGAGAGGGAGAGATGATGAAACAGTCTTAATCTTTCTCGACGGGTCAGGAGGTAATAACTGACCTGGCATTGTCTGAATCCGAGTTTGAACCACGGATCTTTAGATCTTCGGTTGAATTAACGCTGTGCCAACTGAGTTCTTCCGGCTGACAGAAAGTGTTGAGGTGTTTTTAACCCGCATGAACGCCAGCGGCGAGGCGTGCTTGACTCTCGTGGAATCCCGACATCGATTCGCTTCGCCATATGGTCGCTTCGACTGTCTTGTCCAAAAGTGATTCGCTCTTTGACGTTTCCAGTATGCTAATGTCTCGCCATGTCAAATTCAGAGGGGATGAGATAGAAAGAAAAAAAAAACCCTGTGGATTGGTAGGACCAACGACAAAGACTGCTGCCGACTGCACAGACAAACGAGACGCAGACAGACAGACAGACATACAAGCAGACAGACGTACAGACAGAGCAGGCTTTGTGTGTCAGATATAAATAAAACAGCCAATCCGTGACGTGGTGTCTCAGATCAGGGAAGGCTTTAAGAAGAAGAGACGTCAGCGACAGGCCTCCTCTGACGCCAAATACAGTGTGGGAGAATATGGCGCCTCCAAGTACACCCCCCAGGTGAACTCTCTCTCTCTCACTCTCTCTCTCTCTCTCTCTCTCTCTCTCTCTCTCTCTCTCTCTCTTCGCCCCTTATCGTATCACCTTCACCTCCCACCTCTCCGACCTCCCTTCTCTTCTTTGTCACCTCTCTGACCTTCACCACACACACACACACACACACACACACACACAACACACACACACACACAACACAAACACACACACACACACACACACACACACACACACACACACACAACACACACACCGCTCTTTCTCACACTCGCACAAGGCTCAGTCCCCTGATCTAACTTCTTTCCCAGTCTGACCTTCATCGTCATCGTTCTAACTAACCTTCACCCCAAACTCTTCTTCTGCCTTTCATGCTTGCTGCTTCTCCGTCCTCATGTAACGTGCTCACAATTTTGTGCATTGTTCTTGTTGATACTCGAAGATCAGTGGAAAATACAGATGTGCTGAGACTGTGTTTCATCTTCTTTTTTTTTTTCTTTTTTTTTTAATTAAATATCACTGTGTCGGGCATTGACAATTTTTATGCGTGTCGAGTGAATTCAGTATATAGTATAACGTATTAGTTGGTACGTATTGTTATGGCTTTGGAGAAGTGGTCTCTACGTTTTTCCAGTGAAAAGGTACTTTGTATACGGTGCTGACGCTCACAATGACGCATGATGGCTGTGACTGATCAGTGACGTCAGCTTTCGGTCATCGATTACGTCACAAACAGTATGAATACCAAGGCCCTTAAACTGAAAGAATCCTGTGCTACGCCACATTGAGAAAAAAAAATTGTTAAAACTAGTACGCCTACATTGGGGACATTGAGTTTTAACTCGGTGAGAAAAAAAAAGAAAGAAAAGCAGAAAATGAAAAAAAGAAACAAAAGAAAGAAAAGAAGACTGTTTACATTTATCTGACCAGTGAACGCAACATAATCCCAGTGTCGACAAGCGATGGCACCAAACAGAACGCTGCGTGTGGGGACAGGGAAGGGAATGAGAGGGAAATATGATTTGATGCTGTGTGAATGACCTATGAACATTCAGCGCGCGTGCGCGCGCGCGCGCGCGCGCGCACACACACACACACACACACACACACACAACACACACACACACACACACACACACACACACACACGAGCGCGCTCGCGTTGGCGCATACACTTGTACATGCGGATTCACACGCGCACGCACAACCACACACACACACACACACACACACACACACACACACACACACACACACACACAATGCGCGCGCGCGCCCGCACGCACGTACACACACATAACAAAATAATAAAGCAGCTTACTGACTTCAAAATTGCAAAGCAAAACAAAAAGTAGGAGCCAGTGTCTGTCCATATAAGGACCTGGAGTGACGAATCCATCTCCACTCTCCAGAAACTGAAACTGGGGGAAAGGCGTAACACTACTTACCAGAGTGACTATATTCTAGTCACTCCTGGTTAAAGCACCTGGGCTAAAGCACCTGCTTTCCTCGCCTCTGTATATCCCAGTCAGAAAAGGCCTAAGTGGATCAGTGAGGAAGAAATTGAAAAAGACGGTCTTGTTTTTCCTTCATACCTCACTATTTTCTTCTACTCCTTTTCGACAAATTTTGTGTCCATAGCGCCTTTTTTCAATGATTTTTTAAGAGAGTGTCTGACCTATGTTATACCTCTTTTATCGTTAGGAAGACTTCTGAACTAACCGATATCTGACCATATGAATAGCAGAGGCAATTTCTTCGGGGGTTGTCTACTTCTTCTTCTCTTCTTCTTCTTCTTCTTCTTCTTCTTCTTCTTCTTCTTCTTCTTCTTCTCCTCCTCCTTTCCTTCTGTCCAGCTGTTCTCTTGACAATTATCGACGTGTAGAGGTTCAGATGTAACACAGCAAAGGGGTGGAGGGGCGGGAGGGAGAGAGATGTGGTGGATTGTTGGAATTTTCTCAGCACCCTCGCGCTGAAAGTGCTTAAAGGTGGAGGTAACATTGGAGTAGGTGTGTGTTCTTCTGGGGCTGTGACAACATCAAAACTTTGTGCATTTCTTGTGGATGTGTGTAGCCTTGGGTGTCTGTCTCGTAGGCATTAAAGTCAGAAACTAGTAGTTTGTTTCTTAAGCGAGTATGTATGGAAAGAAGACTTCGTGGCCATGATTCTCAACCAAACTAACTAAACTGATTGACAGTTGCATCAACAATCTTCATCGCTAGGTGACCGCTTGTTTTTAGGAGAGTTTAATTTGTGTTGATTTTCTTGAACATTTTGGTTCTCTTTGTGCAATATCGGCTTCAGATTGAGTGTTTACCATTCTACTTTGGTTACTGATTGATAGGACGGGTACAGTTGTTGTTTTTTTTTTATCTGTGTTAAACATAATGGGAAGTGAGTGAGTGAGTCTTTGCGGGAAAGATTTCTTCTGGAGTGTTGTTTGCGCTTTGAGTGTGGTTTCTTGAAGTGACAGGAGCCAGATAGGAGCCAAGCAAACCAGTGAATCACTCACTAGCCGCCTTGGCGAAGTAGTTAGCTTCGCGTACTTCTGGCTAGGAGGTCGTGGGTTCAAATCCCATCAGGGCCATGTGGATTTTTCTGCCCCGAACGGCTCCTACCCAGAGTTGAGTTTGCTGCGGACTCAGTTGGGAAGACTGGGAGCGCTCAGTCGAGTTTCATCCACTAAATGGATGCGTCTCTGAGAGCGTTGCTCAAATTTCCTGACCAACACTGCAGGTGTCTGTATCTCTCGGGCCTGGTTGACGCCAGATTATAATATGAAAGTAAGTGTAGAGTACAGCGCTGTCACGCAGTCACAGACCAGAATGGAAATCTGTAGCATCATCTTCATCATCCTCAATCTGATAGATCAGCATTTTATTTGAAAAAAGAAGTCTCAAGTCCTGTGGCCGTTCATGCCCTGCTCTCATGGTGACCTCAGTTTCGATGTCCTCACCACGTCTGTCAATTTGGTTTGATTCCGTCGTGGTCAATCGGTATCGGCAAATTCATGGGAGCTTTTGTTGGATGGACGTGGTGGCGCCCTCCGGAGGGAGAGCTCACTCACGCCTGCTCCGCGACTAAGCAATTATTGTCGTCAGTAGGGGGCTTAGTAGGTGGTGTCCTGCATATGTTGGATCAGAACAGGCGCCACTGAACACCACCGAAGTGACTCAGCAGCAGTGCGGTGTCTCCTTCTTCAGTGGGGTGCCTCTTGACGACTTGACATTGACTGTTTCCCGTGAATTGCCGGTGCCGGGGCTGTGGCTGTGGAACGAGGGGGGGGGGGGGGGGGGAGGGGTCGGAATGAGCGGCGTGAGTGCAGTGCCACTGAGGTGATACAAAGGATGGGACAGAAAAAAGAAAAACAAAAGTGAACCGCTCTGTCACTAATCTGTATCCATCTGTTTTTTTCAGAAACGAACCAGTGAGACATCCCTCTCGTCCAACGATCTGGGGAAATCCAGTGAGTACTCAACCGCTCGCTGAAACAGCAAGTGTGTTATTGGAACTCTCACACACACACACACACACACACACACACACACACACACACACACACACACACACACATATATATATATATATATATACTGCTCTCTCCTCTCTCTCTCTCTCTCTCTCTGGCTTGTCTGTCTTTTTACATGTATCTATCTGAGCTACTTTCCGTATTTTTTCCCCCACATCTCGTCCTTCACTGTCATCGCGGCCCTGTCCAAGTAACGAACCACAACTTGGCTGTTCCTCCATTCCGTGTTGTCGGTCTTCTGTCACAGCCTCCCCGTTCCTCCAGGCCGACCGCCAGGTGCAGCGCATGGCGGCCAAGATGAGCCTGATGGACAGCCCCAACATCCTCACCGCCGACGACCCGCCCAAGGACGTCGTCCTCAAGGACCCGGTCGCCGGGACCACCACCGGCCCAGGACTGGACAACCCCTTCCTCAACATCGGGCCCAACGAGTCCACCACCGATGACGTGGAACCCGCACAGGTCTGGTGGCGCCCCCTGTGTGTGTGTGCGTGGAGGAAGAGTTTTGTCCCTGAAGCTGCAGATTTCATGTTCTGTATTCGTGAGACAAAACGATAAACTGCAGGACTTTTTTTTAAGGAGGGGGCGGGGGGGGGGGGGGGGGGAGTATTCGTGTGTTTGATCTCACTGATTGGCGATGGGGATAAGATGACACACATAGGTACGGACCTGTGATGAATAGTTTCAGTTTCATCAAGGAGGCGTCACTGACTGCGGACTAGTCCATATACGCTACACCACATCCGCTAAGTTTTGAGACCACACTAGCATGATTTAAACTGATGGATGAATGTGATGAATGAAAGTGCACGATTTACACAAGAATAGCCCAAATCACAACAAAAAGTAAGGGACAGAGAAACAAGCATCAAATAAACGTGGAGAATACAAACACACTTTCCAAACTTGAACAAACCTCAAATTTGATTCACTGTAAACTTTGGATAAAAACAGAGAATATTCAAGTGATGTCTTTTTGCTGCAGTAGACACAACAGTGGCCGGGGATGGGGGGTCCCTTGTCTACATATTATCCTGTATGTTGTGTTTTAGTGTGTGGCATCGCACAACTATTGCAAAGCGTTCAGTAGATCTTGTTCCAGCTTTGCTTTTGGATCTGGGTCAGGCAGGAGAACGAAAGTCCCAACTGTTCGGAACTGGGTTGCACGTGAATGAAATTTCTGTTCCTTAATCATTGTTCAGAGTGTGCATCCTGACTCTGTGACAAATCGTTTTTAGTAGAAGCGTAAGCAACAGACATTGATCCAAAATATGTGTTTTAACGTAAAAAACATTTATTATCATTATTATTATTATTATCATCGTATTTATTGCCTTCCCTCCATGCAGCCTCGTTTCCATCCCACCGACCATTTTGCGTCCATGGTGAGGAAGCAAGTGACGTAGGTGTTCGTCTTTCATTTTCATTGTCTTTGATGTTGTTTGTCTGGGCTGAAGGAGACCAAAGACGTCGAAACGCGTAGTGTTTGTCTTGTAATTTGTTCATTCTTTCGTTTGGCTGATTCCTTTTCTTTTTTTTAAAATATTAATGTCAAACGGTGTGACTACAAAAAACGATGAGCGCCTTTTGATTCAGTGAAGACGCCCAGTATTTTTGATCCTTCAGGTGGAACCTGAGCGACTGGGGGTCGACCCCAACTTCAGGATTGAGTCTGGAAATCTGTCCACGTTCTCCACCCCCATCCCCACCTCCGTCACCGGCCCGGAGCCCTCATTCCCCCGCCCCACCATCACCACCACCACCCCATACCATGACGGTAACCGCGACGACGACGACGACGACGACAACGAAGGCCGTGGTGGAGAAACAGTCCTTGAGGCACACCGATAGCGTGGAGGACAACGAGAAACAGGTGAGGTGTAGGAGCGAATGTGGCCGACAGACACAGGAAGAGACTCAAGACTCAAATGTGTTTTCATAAAGGCAATGACCCCATGGAATGGGAATATGCACTGTGTTTTATGTCGCAAACTGATATTGGTATGTTAAAAACACGCGCGCGCGCGCGCGCGCGCGCGCACACACACACACACACACACACACACACACACACACACACACATACACACACACACGCACGCACGCACGCTCGCACGCACGCGCGCACGCGCGCACTGTGTATGTGTGTGTGTACGTCGCTTCTTAAATGCTTTGCGTAAATAAACAGCTAACTGTTTCACAGTTTTTTTCATTATTTGACGACATTGAGAGAGTTGATTTGAAAAGGCAAGGATTATTCAAATACTTTCGTGGGATGAACTGCTCTCTTGGGTCTCTTAATACTGGACAACCCAATACAAAATGTGCTTAATCCTTTTATCCTCTTTCGTATATTGACGTAACGGATAGATCAAGTTTCTGTTACATAAGAGAGAGGGAGGGTGGGGGGAGGTAAAATGAAGGATGGAAGAAAGAAAGGGGATGGGGAAAGAGAGAGGAAGGGGTTGGTGGGGAAACAGAGCGATGCAGAAAAGGCCCAGGGTAAGGGCGAAAGTATTTTGCTTTTCTTTGGAAAGGATTGATGATGGAGGAGTGTTGAGAAGGAGATTGAGGAATTTTGAAATAAAATCACACACACACACACACACACACACACACACACACACACACACACCACACACCATACACACACACACACACACACACACACACACACACACACACACACACACACACACACACGTGGGCGTGCGATCGTATGTACTCCACATTCATATACACGCAAGCATTCGTACTCATACCAAATAAAAAGATGGTGACTGTGGATGTGTACACGCACACTTCATCTTCACGTTTTTGTGTTTTGTTTTGTTTTTACGCATATGCAAACATGATGACAAAAGAGACAGATTGAAAAAAAAAAGAAAAGAATACGCTAAGTGTGAATGAAGATTATTGATGAAATCTATAAGGAAAATGATCTAGTTGGTTAATTAGGGCACGCTTCCCACAAATAAAGCCTCTTTGTGTGCCTATACGGACGTGCGAGCCGCGCCAGCAGATCTGTGTGTTCTGTCTTTCCTAACACTTTAAATCTCTGTTAATGGGAACATATACACACAACACGCACACACACACACGCACGGACGCACGCAAGCACGCGCGCGCGCGCGCACGCACACACACACACACACACACACACACACACACACACACACACACACACACACACACACACATATTATGGTATATCAATTAATGATGATTTCTCATCATACCATGCTGTGTCTATAGACCCTTGAGGGTTCTCGTAACAATTTAAGTCTGAGTCACACACGCACGCATGCAAGCACGCACACGCGCGAGTGCGCACACGCGTACACGTTAGCGTACAGTCTGACGGTTTACTCTTCGCTCACAGACGGACGTTGCGATGCAAGTGCTGAATTCGTCATCCTCGCATCCGGTCATAGCTTTTGGAGACACCAAGGGAGATCATCCAGGGGCAGTCCTCAGGAATAGGGAAAGCATGTCTGACAAGGGGGACAACTCTAGTGACGTGGCAGCAGACCGAGGCAGATCGCAAAAGTCGTCTTCCCGGAAATCAGGGAAGGAGGTGGGTTTCGTCAAGAAGCAAGTAGAGGCCACGCCACAATTGGGTTTTGTGTGTGTGTGTGTGTG
>CM065727.1:8971989-8989489 GCA_033310375.1 Conus canariensis
GTCAAGCCTTCTCAGCGGAGTGCCTTACGTGTCGAACCTCTGTGTTCCGAACTGGTTGGAAGTAGGTTAGAGGGGAGGGGGGAGGGGGGGGGGGAATTACAAAGTTTGTCTTTGTGAACTTGATGTCTGAGATGGGGAAGCGACAGAGCGGGAGGGGGTGAGAGGGTGATGATACGAGGAGGGGAGATGGGGCTGGTAAGTGTTGAAGAAAGAAGGTTGACATCTCTCGAAATCTTGACATCAAATCAAGGGTGTTTTTAATCCCCGCGCATAATGTGTTTGTGTGGTGGGTGGAGGTGGAGGGGGGGGGGGGGGGCTTGGTTGTCGTGGGGAGTGCGTGCGCGCACTTGTCTCTTTGAGATCGTCCACCTGCCTTTAAGGTTTGTGAAGAATGCATAGTGGCGCCTCAGTGTGGACTGTCATCTCAACTTACCGAAGTGATCTAGTCGGCTGTTTTGATGGGCGTTAGGGAGGAGGAGAGGGCACCCGCTCCACGTCTTCTAGGGGGACGGGAGGTGAGAACTGGGCAGTGGATTATCTCAATGGAAGCCTGTGTCTCAGACAGCTTGTCCCACAACGATACGCTGGCCTCTCAACAGTGTGGTGGTTGGGCTGCAGTCTTGTCATTTGTGATACCCTCCTGTGAATAACGGTGATTGTATTAACTTAGGTAAATCAGTGATTGTGAATAATGCTGGCTGTCTGATTGTCTGTTTGTCTGTCTGTGTCAGTCTGTTTTGCTCTGTTGACAGCAGGTGGAGAGCCGGAAAGGAGTAGGAAAGGCGACATACATTTGTGTTCATCTTCAAATAAGTGTTGACAATCTTTCATGTTTAACTGTTTGATTACTGTGGTTGCTGCTTCATTTTTCATTCTTCCTCTGTTGTTCTGTTCACAACCCCATTTTTTTTGTTGTGGGGTGGGGTTTCGAAAAAAGGACTTTTTAGATGTCCACAGATGTAGAATGAATTCCACAATAATGATAGTACCACAACATGTTTTTTTTTCTGTTTGTTTGCTTTTTTTGTCGCTTTTCTCGCCACGACCGTGTGCGCCGACACAATTATGCCGAGTAGATTGCCGGTTCGGAAGCTGTGGCTGTGGACGGGGGGGAGGGGGGGGGGGGGAGGGGGGGATCGGAAAGTCGGCGTAGGTGCTATGCCACTGAAGTGGCACAGAAGATGCGACAGAAAAAAAAGAAAAAAAAACCTATGCGACAGAAAAAAAAGAAAAAAAAAACCTATCTAAAGCAGCCTAATCAAACACAGCAGGACAGATTTGGACAGGGTTGTTTCCAGGGTCACAATCTCCATTCGATGTTTCAGACATTAGTATTTGTCAAACGGGGCAAAATGCCACAGGGAAAAAAAAACTGACCCTCTCCCTCGCTCTCTCTGTCTCTGTCTCTCTCCCTCCCTTTCTGTCTCTCCATTTCTGTCTCTGTCTCTCTTTGTTTCTGTCTCTGTCTCTCCCTCTGTCTCTGTCTCTCTTTCTTCGATGTACCATAGTTACACCGGTGTTTCTTCTCTCTCTCTCTCTCTCTCTCTCTCTCTCTCTCTCTCTCTCTCTCTCTCTCTCTCTAAGAATTTGTTTTTAATGCTGGCTTTTCCACTGTACTGACAACTTCTTGCCAGCTTGCTGTCTTGCCATGTAAATAATTTTTGACCCAGACGAATGATTGATTTTCACATGGAACGATTTTTATTTTGTACCACATCCTTCAGACTTCGTTTTTAAAGATAAGAATTAATTTTGTTGTTGTTTTATTTTGAAATTGTAAATCGCTGGTCTTTTTTTTTTTTTTTTTTTTTTTTTTTACCAATATTAAAATGTGTTCGTTTTCATTATCATCATCATAACGGTGATAATAATAATAATGATATAACCATCGACATTGTTTGGAATGTTTTTGTTAGGAGGACAGAAATCATGATAATTATTCTTTCAGGATACCTAGTATTGTGTGATCATGAGAGGTAAAAAAAAACCCTTCTGATTGTACCAATCATTTCTGAAAACCTTGCTGCAAATAAAACGATGACACTGTATACACGTTGGTGCTGTGAGGGTGATAATAGTGATGATCAGGTTTCTTTGGAGGGGCGGGGCATTGTGTGATATACAATGGTAAGTTTGTGTAAGTTTGTGTTAATGTTCTCTTTCAGAACCGTATTTCCTGCCGACTTTAGCGATGTAGATATTTGGGATTTCACATCCAAAAGAATGCTGCCCTGCAAGCCCATTTATTGCATAGTTGTTCTTTTTTGTTTTCTTTTGCCTTAGGTTTCTGTCGTTGTTGTTGTTGTTGTTTGTGTGTGTATTTTTTTCTGTGGAGTATAGGGGGGGAAGGGGATATTTCTCGTTGGTATTGTTTACTCTTGATTTTAACATTTTGAACGGGTTTAGTATCGGATTCACATTCGGATTTTGATATCAAGCCCTTTGTTTAAAAAGAAAATATATTTCATATATGACACGTGTGCGAAAAGCATATCACACTATTATTCATAATAATAATAATAATAATAACAATCATGACACAAGTTCTTAGCAACACACTGGGAACATGAGAGAAAAATATCAGATTATGAAACAAGAACGAAAAGAAACGAGCAATCAATAAGTGTGTATCTACTATGTGTGCGCATACCCACACACGCGCACGCACGCACACGTTTGAAAGTATCGGGGGCATGTTTTGTCCTGTAACTTGTTTGCCCATGCTAACTGGCGGATTTACTTGAAATCCTTGTCAACATTTGAAAGACTAAGGAATAGTCATCTCTCATTACATATGATTTTGCATTAAAAGACGCATTTAATTTTTAATGTGAAATTTCAACACTGCTTCCGAGGGCTAACAGTTTCTTTGTTTTTTTTATACAGTTAAATTCTTTCGTCTTTCTTGTACACGCTTTTGTGTGTGTGTGTGTGGGAGGGGGGGGGGGGGGGGACCGTGCAAACGTTTCTTGAATTTTTATTTTCTTAATTGTCACTTGGAGGTTAAACTCTTAAGAGTCGGTGGGAAGTATTTAGATCGAAATGTACTCCTTCTAGCAAGTTCTTGTCTCCAACAAATCATCGTTGGTGTATCTTTCACAACATTCTTTTTTAAGTTTTCCTTAATAGACTTCAAATCTGTAAAAACCGGGTCAATCATAAGGATCACGTTTGGTGTCCAGACTGGCCATTTCCATGTGAAGAAGAAGAAGCTTGAAGGCATTCATTTAGTATTCGACCTGCACCTCACGCTTTGCTTCATGAGCTTTTTAAAGTACTTTCACGCACTTTAGTTTCTGGATAAGGTTCGTTTAAATTACAACCTTTAGGTGTGCCAGGAATTCGAAAGCATCGGGAATGTTGTCATTGTTATTCTAGTCTTGAAAGAACTCCTGGAAATATTCACACGAAAGCATTGTCGCGCTGCTTACATTGATAGTGACTTTTCATTTTTTTTTTTTTTTAAAGAAGAAAGTTTTCAATAGAAATATGGGTCATCGCTTAAAAAAAAAAATCTTAACTGCCTTGTGACTTATGTTCTTTAAATGTTTCCCAGTATGTTTGTTATGTTGCGTATGGAACGTAATATGTTATTCAGAGCATTTCTGTTGTTTCTGTTTTTGTATTGCATTTCAGCTTGCAGTTTTCTGTTGCTGATGACCTTCTGCATTCAAGCATGGTTTGTGACAAAGCTTTTCCCTTTCAGCATTATTGGTTCGATGTGTTTTCAATCCCTTTTTTTTGTCTTTGTTTGTTTATTTGTTTTGTTTGTTTGTTTTTATTTTGTTTGTAGGTAGGATTGTTTTCTTTTTTTCTTTAGTTATGTGATCCACATTACTAGCATTTTCTTTTTATCATTTTTATTTCCGTGTGATTTCATCGGCATTTACCAATGAAATAGAGAGCGAGTCGTTGTCTCGAGCGTTAATTTCATTTCCTGTTTTTCTTTTACATTTTTCTCGTCGAGACCATATACAAAGTTTTTTTGTATTCTCGCCCTTCCAATGTGCATAATTTGCATTTTTGACCAAAGTTTGATAATTTTTAACGAGCATTTTCAACAGAACTTTGATTATTTTTTAATGAAACAATACTGTGCCCCTACAATCTTATCATCGTAACTAATACTATCAGATTAAACAGTAACTAGACTATGCGTATCTGAGTAAAATACGTGACATTTTAGGTGGTGGCAAAATCCTTAACGAACGAAAGGAAATGTGACGTAGAGACGTCATGTGCTATGCTCGAATCTTTGCGTGTCACTTTACCAATTCAGCATCTATACCGACTGTACCATTAACAATAGCGCTGAAAGGAATGGATACAAAATGGTTAGTTTTTCCTTTCAATTAAACACTCAGTATTTTTACCCTCATGTATATCCATTAGTCTAATCTTTATTTCATATGTATATTATCATGTGGGTATGTTCGCTGACTATGATCTCTTTGTGTCCCCCCCCCCCTCCCCCCCAAACATGTTTTAAGTTTTATTTTACAACCTGTGCGGAACTACTTAAGATGAGTTTGTAAATCAGTCTATAAACCGAAGATGTTGAAGAAAACTGCATACACTGTCAACCACAACCGACAAATTTGGAAGAGCTGTGGTATTAAGATGTGAGGGGAAACAACTCCAAACGTGCAAAGGATCAAAGAAAATGGAGAATGAAAGACCTAAAACTGAGGTGTGTTATGAAAGGATGGAGGTACAGCAGGGAAAGGGGGGAGAGGGGTCGGGGGCTAGGGATGAGGAGAAATCTACCTCAGGTGTTCAACATTCGTTAATTCGTTTTTGTTGTAGTTGTCGGAGGTGTTTTTTTTTTGCATGTGTATGAATGTGTGTGTGTGTGTGTGTGTGTGTGTGTGTGTGTGTGTGTGTGTGTGTGTGTGTGTGTCTGGATGGAGGGGAAAGGGTGTGTATGATTTGCGTTGTTCTATATTCTTTTAACCACCATCAACCGTTTACTTGTTAGTCTTATAGACATATTCATATTGACTGTCTCTGAGAGTTTACTTGTTAGTCTTGTAGACATGTTCATATTGACTGTCCCTGGGAGTTTACTTGTCGTCTTACAGACATGTTCATATTGACTGTCCCTAGGAGTTCACTTGTTACTCTTATAGACATGTTCATATTGACTGTCCCTGGGAGTTCACTTGTCTTACAGACATGTTCATATTGACTGTCCCTGGGAGTTCACTTGTTAGTCTTACAGACATGTTCATATTGACTGTCCCTGGGAGTTCACTTGTCGTCTTACAGACATGTTCATATTGACTGTCCCTGGGAGTTCACTTGTCGTCTTACAGACATGTTCATATTGACTGTCCCATGGAGTTCACTTGTTAGTCTTACAGACATGTTCATATTGACTGTCCCTGGGAGTTCACTTGTTACTCTTACAGACATGTTTATATTGACTGTCCCTGGGAGTTCACTTGTTACTCTTATAGACATGTTCATATTGACTGTCCCTGGGAGTTCACTTGTCTTACAGACATGTTCATATTGACTGTCCCTGGGAGTTCACTTGTTAGTCTTACAGACATGTTCATATTGACTGTCCCTGGGAGTTCACTTGTCGTCTTACAGACATGTTCATATTGACTGTCCCTGGGAGTTCACTTGTCGTCTTACAGACATGTTCATATTGACTGTCCCATGGAGTTCACTTGTTAGTCTTACAGACATGTTCATATTGACTGTCCCTGGGAGTTCACTTGTTCGTCTTACAGACATGTTCATATTGACTGTCCCTGGGAGTTCACTTGTTACTCTTATAGACATGTTCATATTGACTGTCCCTGGGAGTTCACTTGTTACTCTTATAGACATGTTCATATTGACTGTCCCTGGGAGTTCACTTGTTAGTCTTACAGACATGTTCATATTGACTGTCCCTGGGAGTTCACTTGTGGTCTTACAGACATTTCATATTGACTGTCCCTGGGAGTTCACTTGTTCGTCTTACAGACATGTTCATACTGACTGTCCCTGGGGGTTCACTTGTTCGTCTTACAGACATGTTCATACTGGCTGTCCCTGGGGGTTCACTTGTTCGTCTTACAGACATGTTCATACTGGCTGTCCCTGGGGGTTCACTAGTCAGTCTTACAGACATGTTCATACTGGCTGTCCCTGGGGGTTCACTTGTTCGTCTTACAGACATGTTCATACTGGCTGTCCCTGGGGGTTCACTAGTCAGTCTTACAGACATGTTCATACTGGCTGTCCCTGGGAGTTCACTTGTTCGTCTTACAGACATGTTCATACTGGCTGTCCCTGGGAGTTCACTTGTCAGTCTTACAGACATGTTCATACTGGCTGTCCCTGGGAGTTCACTAGTCAGTCTTACAGACATGTTCATACTGGCTGTCCCTGGGACTTCACTTGTCAGTCTTACAGTCATGTTCAGTTTACTTGTTAGTCTTACAGACATGTTCATACTGACTGTCCCGGGAGTTAGTCTTACAGACATGTTCATATTGACTGTCCCTGGGAGTTAGTCTTACAGACATGTTCATATTGACTGTCCCTGGGAGTTTACTTGTTAGTCTTACAGACATGTTCATATTGACTGTCCCTGAGAGTTAGTCTTACAGACATGTTCATATTGACTGTCCCTGGGAGTTAGTCTTACAGACATGTTCATATTGACTGTCCCTGGGAGTTTTGTGTGGGTAATTTCCTCTTTGCTGTAGATCTCTGTTATTTATTTTCTATGTCCCTTTATACTCGGGGAGGGGGGTGTGTGTGTGTGTGTGTGTGTGTGTGTGTGTGTGTGTGTGTGTGTGCAGGGGAATGTCGGGTCTCCTCAGCAGGGTCTTGTTGCATCAACACATAAGCAGATCAATACATTATTTGTCTTGCTCTGAATGTCATGGAGCTATGCATACATAGTTGTTTACTGTAGTAGAGTTTCACAGGAAATGTCTTTTCTTCTCCTGTAGCAGTGACTGCCCTGAAAAGGCCTTGTGTGGCTGGCTGGGCTGTGACAAAATCAGGAATGATGATCATGTGAATAACGATAATACTGTCATAGGCTTACTTCCTTGCTAATAGGAATCGTCGACGCAGTCTCATCGTGACAAATGATATCAACATCGTGTCACAAACTGTGTTAACATCGTGTCACAAACCATATCAGCATCGTGCCACAAATCATATCAACATCGTGTTACAAATCATACTCGCATCGTGTTGCAAATCATATTGACATCGTGTCACAAATCATACTAACATCGTGTCACAAATCATACGAACATCGTGTCACAAATCATATCAACATCGGGTCCAGGTGGTATCGTCACGCATCCTGTCCACACCGCACCGTGTAACACACAATGCTTACATCTCGTCACAAACCCTGTCGTGTCCTTGCATCATGATCTAGTTCCATGGTGTCGAAGGCCTGTTGACATGGTGACCGGCTCTTTTCCCCGTCATTCACCGAGTCCGTTCCCCTCGTTCCCTAAGTCTGATTTGTGCGGTGTCTGACCATCCCGTACTTCATTCACATTCTCTGTCTGTTGACACCCACACCCCTACCTCCACCCAGCCCCACCCCACGCTGCCATTCATCATGTTCGCTAACCCGTTCATTTCTGAGCCTCCTGTCGGAAGTCAGCGTGTCACAGAAGTTCTCCCCCTTGAATGGCGGACAGCCCTGTACTGCCTGCCGTCTTGCCGCTCAACCGACGTAGTTTTACAGACCGCATCATACTGCGCTGCATATACCACTTGAAGGGGGGGATACTGATGTCATGAATCGTGTGTAGTGTGTGTGTGTAGTGTGTGTGTGTGTGTGTGTGTGAGCCAAGAAGACATTTTTCACCAGTGTTTTCTAAACAGTCCGTCATATTCTTCACCATCCATCATAATCGTCCCGTCTTCATTCAGCAGCCAGTTTTAAAGGCAAACATTTCAAATGTATAGTTTGTTAGGCTGTAGTCGATCGTTCGTTGTTGTTTTTCTTTTTAACAACAACAACAACAGCAAAAATCGTCTTATTAACCCGGAAAACGAAATGATACTATCAAAACGTTTATGAGGGCAACGGTGCTTTTGTAATCTACAGGAAGAAGAATGCGAATTTGGGTTGACTATGCTGTGGTAACATCTTTCTTTTTTTTCTTTTTTTTTAATACATTAAAGGGCATTGAAAAAGCAAAAAGAGAAGTTCGGTTTCCCCCCCCCCCCCCCCCTTCCGTTTTTTTGTGTGTTTTTTTCTGATGTTTGTGCGTTAAAAAAAAAAAAAGACCTCTAATACAAATGTTACTAGTTTTGTTTTGTGCCGTGGTGAAAAGGTGTCAGTGACGTGGTGAGTTGTCGTGTCTTTTATACCACATGGTACACGCCGATTATTCCATGACGTCACGTTGCATCACGTTGCTTACTCGGTGGTTAAAAAGTGTCCATGTTCCGTGTAGTTCTGCGGGTCACTTGCCTTTAAAGGTGCGTGAGCATATCTTTCAGTGTAGTTTGAGCTAGCGCACGTGTGTGTGTGTGTGTGTAGGGGGGGGGGGGGAGGAGAAGGAGGGGGGATGTGCGCGTTCGAGCGTGCGTGTGAGTGTAGCGTTTGTGTGTGTGCGGGCAGACGTGTGTGAGTGTATGGTGTGCGGGGGGGGGGCGGGGGGGGGGGGGGGGGGCGATGAAGTCGTGTTGTTGCTTGTCAATGGTTTTGTTTTTCTTTTTTTTTTCTTTTTTTCTTTTCTTTTTTTAGTTCTCGTTTGTTTGTTTGGGGAGAATGGGCGTGGTGACTGGGGATGGGGAGGGAAAGTGGAGGGTTATTGACGTCAGTGTTAAAGCACTCGCGTTGTTCATACTGTTGTTGTGCTGCTGTGCCTTTAAGGTTTATACCCAACACGGAAAATGGATATGTAGCTGAAGGTTTGTTTCACAACCAGTAAACTGTTCCGACTAACCGCATGCTGTGGTCTTTGTACAGTGTAGTACGTTCATAAATTCTCTCTCTCTCTCTCTCTCTCTCTCTCTCTCTCTCTCTCTCTCTGGGGGCGTTGAACTGTATTCATTCGGTACGGCTGTGTTTTGTTTAAGCTCCAACAAATTGCTTAATTATTACTTGTTGTGGCCGAGTATTGACTTCCTATTTTGCAGAGAAGTCTGTGTAGTACCATGCCTTCTGGACATCTTGATTTCCGGCCACGTTGTGGTTCCTTTGTGCCGGTATTTGTGGCTTTCATGATGAAAAGGGCCAGAAATCGAGCCGCCATGAGAGAAAAAACAGTGAGACTCAAGACTGTTGTGGACAGTGTCATTTTTGGTTCCCTCCTGTCGCTCTTGTTCTGGGGCAATTTTTTATTGCAATGTGGTGATGTGGAGCAGAACCCTGGACCACCGAAGAGTTCCCTGCGACAGACTAATCTGTCGAGTGGTGACCGCAGGGATAGCGTGGACAAGCCCCGTACTTCTTCCAGCACACCAGGAGCTACGTCAACCACCCAGCATCCCTCAAATCTTGATTTAATGTCCATGCTTCAGACTTTGAATACGAAGTTTGACGAGATGAAAGGCGACATGAAGGATTTGCGGGATGGATACGCTGCACTGCATGAGGAGTTGAAATCCCTGGGACGAGAGGTGACAGAGCTGCGACGGGAAAACGAAGACCTCCGAAACAGCAATGACGCCCTGAAGAAAAGAATGGATTCTTTGGAACGGAAGACGGACGACTTAGAAGGCCGATCGAAACGGAACAACTTGATTTTTCACGGACTTGCTCGAAAACCCAACGAAACTCAGCAGGAGTGTGAAGCCGTGGTCCATGACTTCATTACAGACACTCTGGAGCTTACTGGTGATTTCCCCTTCGATCGTGTGCACCGCCTGAATTCGAGACCCGACTCTCCAGTGATAGGTTGTTGCACGTTCTTCAAGGACAAAGAAAGGATTCTGAAAGCAAGATACAAACTGAAAGGGTCACAGGTGTTTTTAGGTGAGGACTTTCCTTTCAGAGTGAGAGAGGTGAGGAGGAAATTAACGCCTCATTTGAAAAAAGCCAGAAGTGAAGGAAAGCGTGCAACCATGGTCTTTGATCACCTGCGTATTGACGGCAAGAAGTACGGTCTTGACGGTGGGGACGAATCCAGTCTCAGGGAAATTATATAGGGGGGAGGCCGCCCTGCAGTGACACCGGTTGCGTTTCACGGGTGCAGGCAAACTTTCCGTGCGGAGCAGGTTGTGTGCGACACTGACAGTGACCCGACCCCGGTGAGCGATCTCTTTGGTTGTGACATTGTAAACATTGGCTCCGCGGTGGCTCGGGGGGATGAGTGTTTTCATATTATAAGAGAAGAGAATAATCGCAATAATCAGCTTTCAGATAATAACTCTTTTGATCATGACGTGATTTGTGTTAATGATATCGAACAATTAACATGTATACCATTGTGTGTTGATTATGTCACTCCTCGATCGGAAAACAGGGACACTTTATATTTAGAACAGAGGCAGTTATCAACACAAGCACGTGGCACTGACGAGGATAAAGATAGGGGGCTGTCTCAAAAGAACAATTGGAACGGAGATGATTGTGTTTTTGAAAATGTTAATGTGCATGTGAGAAATTCGTCAGTCTATGTACACGTAAATGGTGATGAAAATTGTAATGAAAGTACACCTGCTCTACATGTTGATGAAATTCATGTTGATGAAATGCATGTTAATGAAATTCATGGAAATAATAGATATTCAAAATCTTTTAAATTTTTGCACTGGAATATAAATGGGATTCTTTCTAAAATTCACAATAAAACGTTTCTCTCATATTTGTTTCACTTTGACTTTATCTGTCTCGTTGAGACGTTTGTGGAACATCTTGAATTCAGCGTGTTTACAGGCTATACTGTGTTTCATAAGCCTGCTATCAAGTTTTCAAGTCAAGGTAGACGTTCAGGGGGCTTATTATGTCTGATTAAGAATGATTTTGTGCCTTATGTTAGAGAGCTCCAAATGAATTGTTCTAATGCTCTTTTTGTTTTGATTGACAAGGCTTTGTTTGGTTTAACAGAGGATGTGTTATATGTTTGTTCATATGTGCCGCCTGAGGGTTCACCTTATTATGCTTATTTTGAAGTTGATAATGGTATTCTTTCTCTTGAAGAATGTCTTACTGATTGTATGCTTGATTTGAATGATGTGCATATAATCTTGTCTGTGATCTGAACAGCAGAACAGCTAATGTTTCTCAAGATATTTTTGACATGTATGATACTTACAATTTTGAATTTGATGGTTGCTCTGATTATTTAGAAAGGAAATCTTCAGACAATGTACTCAATAATTATGGAAAATGTTTGTTGAATATGTGTACCTCGCTGGGATTGTATATACTAAATGGAGTATGTAATGGTGATCTTGATGGACACTATACGTATATTTCAGACTCTGGGTGTAGTGTAAACGATTATTTTCTGATTTCTCGAAATCTACTGTCAGTTTTTTTGCCTTCTTGTAATTTAGTTGTTTCAGAGAGATTGGAATCTGATCATTTACCTGTCGAATTTCATTTTGGAGTGCCTAAACTTAACGCTGTGTCTTTAAGTGTTGAAAATGACTGTGATGTAATTGAAAAGTTTGTGTGGAACCCTTCTTTTGAACCAACGTACGTCCATACAATGCAGTCGGTTGAAGTATTATCATTACTCGACGATGCTATTAATATGATTGATCGTGATTGTAATGAAGCCTTGAATACGTTTGTTGCATGTCTTAAAACTCACGCTGGTTGTCTGAAAAAGCGAATTTGTTTGAACAAAATGGGTGAAAAAAGTGATTGGTACGATGACGAGTGTAAAATAAGTAAATCAAAAGCTAAAGGATTGCTGAGTACATTTCTGAGGACGAAGGATGCTTCTGATCGCGTTGCCTACTGTATAGCCAGGAGAGAGTATAAAAATCTTCTAAAATTAAAAGAAAAACAACATAATGATTCATTGTTAGGATCGCTAATTGCATCAGTTAATGATCAAAAACAGTTTTGGGAAAATGTGCATAGAGTCTCCTTTAAAAGAAAGCAGCCATATAACAATATAACAATGGTTGACTGGTATAATCACTTTAAAAAATTACTGGAAACAAATTTACAAACAGAAGATTCTTGTATAATTGATAACTGCGATGATGACACCAGTGATACTAGTGACGCTAATGATAATAATGACGAGAATGACGATGACGGTTCCATGAACCGCCCAATATCTAGAGAAGAAGTGTCATTAGCGATAAGGAAGTTAAAGAATGGTAAATCGGCTGGTCCAGACGGAATTATTGGGGAGATGTTAAAGCACGCTGGGAATCGCGTTATTGACTTCTTTGTTAAACTTTTTAATACTTTGTTTGACAAGGGAATCTTCCCAGATAAATGGACGGAAAGTATTGTACTACCTTTATTCAAAAAAGGTGATAAAGATGATCCTAATAATTACAGAGGAATATCGCTATCAGATACAAGCAGTAAACTCTATAGTTCTATTATAAACAACAGGATTCAGGAATGGACTGAGTTGCATAATATTACTGGGGAACAACAAGCGGGATTTAAAAGAGGTTACTCTACTACTGATCATATGTACACATTATTAGCTCTAATACAAAAGCAGTTTTGTCTTAACCGCAAACTCTATGTTGCTTTTATTGATTTTGAAAAAGCTTTTGACTCCATTGAAAGAAACTTATTATGGCCTATTCTTTTGAAAACTGGTATCAAAGGAAAACTTTTCCGATGTATCCACAGCATGTATGTTACAGTCAGAACTAGAATTCGTTCCGGCTCAAAACTGACTGACTTTATAAATTGCACCCGAGGGGTAAAACAAGGCGATGTTACTAGTCCAGTGTTGTTCACTTTATTTATAAATGAATTAGCGTTGGAAGTAATCAGAAATGGGAAACATGGTGCTACATTTACGTGTGATTATCTTGAATTATTTATATTACTTTTGGCAGATGATGTGGCTCTCTTGTCTGAAACAATAGTTGGGTTACAGACACAATTAAACAGCCTATATAGAGCAGCATCAGGACTCCATCTAAAGCTGAATATGAATAAAAGCAATATAGTCATTTTTAGGAAAGGAGGATACCTAGCAGCGAGAGAACATTGGTCTTACAATGGAATACCTATACCCGTTGTTAATGTTTATAAGTATTTAGGTATTCATTTTTCAACAAGATTGAGTTTTACTGTGTCGTGTCAAAATCTTGCTAGCAGAGCGAAACATGCGATGTTAAGTATATTGCAAAAATTATTTAAATTAAACTGTAGTTCCCTTGTTGTATACCTTAAACTATTTGACACACAAGTACAACCAATTGTTCAATATGGGGCTGAATTGTGGGATTAAGTAGTGCAGCTCGACACTGTGAAAAGGTACACCTGTTTGCTCTTAAAAAGTTCCTAGGTGTTCAAATGCAAACACCAAATGATTTGATATATGGAGAAACCAATAGGTATCCCATTTACATAAATTCTGCAGTCAGGTGTGTACGGTACTGGCTAAAGTTGACAAGAATGGATGAGACAAGATTACCACGAAAAGCATATTGTACGTTGTTCGATTTGGATTCTCGTGACAAAAACAACTGGGTATCCGATATTCGTTGTAAATTGTATTCATTGGGTTTTGGGTATGTATGGCTAAACCAAGGTGCTGAGGGAATAAATCAGTTCCTTACTGCTTTTAAGGAAAGGTTGGTTCTTTGTAGATGGCAAGAATGGGACTTTCATATTAAGAACAGTGAAAGATTTAGTTTCTATAATACTTTTTGCACAATAGCTGCTGATAAGACGCATTTGAAATTGAACTTAGACAGGCACCTGAAAATCATTACGACAAAATTTAGACTTGGTGTTTCAGAAATCGCGGTCCATAAGTTTCGTTACAAACAACATACACCTGTTGATTTAATTTGTCCATTGTGCAAACAAGCGACAGAAGATGAGGTGCATTTTGTTTTGTGCTGTCCCGTTCTAAAGGATTTAAGAGTAAGGTATATACATCTTAAGTACTATAAATATCCGAATCTTTTCCGTCTTGGATTACTTCTAGCATCAAATAACGAAAGAACAACTAAAAATCTGTCCATTTATCTATATAAAGCGTTTAAGATACGTTCTGTGTGTGTTTCTTAGTGTATCAATTTTGATCAGTTATATTGTATTACATTTCTTATGGAACGATTTTTTGTTGCACCCCCTTCAATAGGGGCAATGGCCTATTATTGAATAAACTATCCGTATCCGTATCCGTATCCGTATCTCTCTCTCTCTCTCTCTGTGTGTGTGTGTGTGTGTGTGTGTGTGTGTGTGTGTGTGTGTGTGTGTCCCCTGTCTTTATTTATGTCTGTTGTTTCTTACTTTCCTATCTGTCTTTTTTTTGGTTCATCAAGAATAAAGTTTGATTATTCATACTGTGACGATAATGTACTGTGTACGCATGTGTTAAAAAAAGTGTTTCATCTGAATCTAATGCAAGTCGTGATGGTAGTATATCTTTGATGGTGCAAACATCATCGACAAAAATGCATAGCTATCTCTTGGTATGTAATACCAAAAACTTCAGTCCATTTTTCTTGCGATATCCTGTCACTCTACTCGCCGCTCGTTCTAGCACCCCATACAAAACCACGTCGGGATATCCTCCTCCGGGCATTGTACGAGCACCGCACGGTCAGTGGGAGATTAACGTCCTATTGGCCGGAGGCCCTTAAGGACAGGATGTGTTCACAGACTGAAGTCTGCATACTTTGTGGCAGTTGTTGTCGTTGGCAGTAGTGGGTCTGGTTCTGTGTGGGGGCCGTCGTCTGTCGCTCTCTTTCAGCTCTGGTTCTTTGTGAACTTGGGTTCACCTTCAGGTGTTGGTCGGCCGATGATGGGCGTCGGTTTACTTCGTCTCTTTTCCCCTCAAAAGGCCTGTCTTCAGGACCAACAGGTGGTCTTCTTCATGCTTGGATGGCGATGGTCCTGTGCCGCGTGAGGCCGCCTCAAAGAGGGAGCAGGACGAAAGTCGCTGTCCAGAGCGCTGCTCTAGTCTCTTGTATTTGTGATCCACGCAGACGCAGACGAGAGGGCAACTTTTCAGCCTAACCCCGTGAGGGGTGCCCCCATGCCCGGCCCAAGAGCTTGGTATCCCAGGCCACGGTAATCGTAGTCTGGCAGCGCTCCATCGCCGATCGGCCCACATCTCCAGGAGTCGTCCCCCGGTGACACAGGCTAGACCCACCGTCACCCATACGGCTGGAAGGTTTGCTGTGCCGCCTGACACTGACCTCTCACATCAGCGCCCCTCAAAGGAGAACTGCCACTTCTCCCTTGGTGTTCGCTGCTATGCCACCTTGCAGTGAACTGCATGGGCAGCCCTTAGAGAGCAGTGATTATAATCGGGCAGAACTCCATCAGTCAGGGAGTTAAGGCGGCCCGCTGACGAAGGAGGTATTCACCGAGTTGAGGCAGTCTTCAGACATACCACACTCAGCAGACTGTAGCCAGCCACACGCCAAGACACACTGCTGGGACATTCGCGTATCCGACCTTTCACCTTGCTTTATGAGCGCACTGTACCTGACCTTTCACCTCGCTTTATGAGCGCACTGTACCTGACCTTTCACCTTGCTTTCTGAGCGCACTGTACCTGACCTTTCACCTTGCTTTATGAGCGCACTGTACCTGACCTTTCACCTTGCTTTATGAGCGCACTGTGCCTGACCTTTCACCTTGCTTTATGAGCGCACTGTGCACGAACGCTACCATCCACACGAAGAAACTGAAGTCATTGCGAGATCAGCACAGAAGAAAACTATGGCAGCGGTCAGGCGTTAGCAGTAAGGAAACAATGATGCCTGTCCATAAACTCGGGTATTCAATCTTATTGACATAATCATGTGTACTATTACGATCGTCGCTGTATGGGAGAAGCCTACTCATGCGGCGCTTCACACAGGCTCACACTTAACCAAACATGATTGTGCACATTCAGCCTATTTTAGGTAGTCGCGTGCACTTCTGCTTCGCGCGTGCATTTCAGTCTTTTCAGTTCTCTGCATGTTTGAACTAATGAACACTCTGTGTGATCGAATTCATAACTGAACCGACGTCAGTGAATCGGTTACCATTTTGAAAAGGAAATATGCCTCACATGGGTTATCTATCCTGATCCGAAAAAGCGATTTTGATTGGACAAGTGAAAGCAATGTCGATAAGGGAAGATAACCCGAGAAGAACACTGTTCTAATCTGCCAATTATTCGGACAGGTGTGGCCAGTACCACGTTGCTCAGCCTGTTAAGCCCTGAAACTTGCTAGGTCTGCGGGCTTCATAAGACATTGTGGGAATAATTTCATTATAGAAAAAAAGCAGTCAGATCGTAATTGGAAATTCTTTTGTTTTAGCAATAATAAATTCAGCAACCTCAATTTTTTTTTAGATTGATATTGTTCATTTCTGAAATTGGTGAGTTGTTACCTGACAGTGCTGCGATGTTCGTGAATGGCCTGAGTATTATTCTTTGCCACCTGTGCCAACGCCAAGGACGCTAGCAGTCCCGACACTCCCTCACGCCTTTCTTGAGGCCCCAAGTGTCATGCACATGGTGGACCACCTGACTTAACGCATCAGCACCGGAAGGTGAAAACCGCCAAGACTTCAGTGATTGGTCATGTCGGGTTAAAGCAGCGTGACGTCACACTGCACGTGGTGTGAAACCCCTCCCTGCTTCCTTTCATATAACTGAATCCTATTTCCATAATACATTTCATTGGCTGCCACGTTCCACTGACGGCCTGTCAATATGACAAGACATCAGAAACATGTTGTTCAGCTTAAGGCTACCCTCGAAAAAGACAGATCAAGCCCCGCCCCCATCCCCACCCCTAAAAGAAAATACACAGATCCATCACAGGCCAAAAACACTGAAAACTAGTCATTTGTGGTGTGTAAGACGACACTGGTGTAGGCCACAGAGGGGGATGTTTATCTCTCCTACTGTGAGATCCTGTGTCAAGTGTCACTGACTGTCTTGGAAGAAAAACGGCGAGACTCTTAAAATAATTCAACTTTTTAAAAAAATCTGATCTAAGATTTTACAGAAGAAAGATTTTTAACGAAATTCCCAGTGTGTGTTTAGGTTTATTTGAAAGGGTTGTGTGACTGAGTTTTGTTCTTGTTGTAGCTGTTTCGTGGCATTTTTTGGTTTGATTTTTAGTATGTGTGAGTTGACTTCAACATGGTGACAGCCATGATAATGCCATTGGTGGTCGGGTGGGCTATAAGCAACACTACCTGACCTTACCTGCTGATACCCTACCACTCAGCACAGGAACAAGAATCCATACTACTACATGCTCAGTTGTACAGCCAGTTGACCACTCGGCCTACCTCTCTAACAGGTGACCTCAACAAACAGGAGAAAGATCCGGGAACCTCTCCTGGTAGACAACCCTCCCGTAGCTCAGTCTTGGACCTTTCACACTGGACTGA
>CM065727.1:8994489-8996989 GCA_033310375.1 Conus canariensis
CAAGAATAACGGTTTTTAACGGTCAGATTTTGAAACACTGCATGGAAGTGCCATTTGTGTGTGATAACCTTTCTATATACAAAATTTCATTAAAACCCACCAATATATAAAAATAACGGTTTAACGGTTATATAACCGATATACACTTTTGAAACCGGAATTTTAGTCCTCACTGGGCTAAAGCCTGTGTACATATCAAATTTCATCCAAATCGGACAATATGTCCAGAATAACGGTTTTTAACGGTCAGATTTTGAAACACTATATAGAAGTGCCATTTGTGTGTGATAACCTTTCTATATACTAAATTTCATTAAAATCCACCTATATATAAGAAATAACGGCAGAATAACGGTTTTCAACGGTTGTTTAATCCATTTTCAGCATTACATCACTTACATATGGACAGAGGCTCCGATTTGTCACAAGATCATCCAAACCGCTTATAAATTAGCCAAGTGCTTTCTGAGATATTCCATAAAAAAGAAAAACCGTTACAGGCCGTTGCAACCGTTAGTAACGGCTATAACGGGGCAAACTAAAACATCAGGCATCATCCGTAACCCATAATGAACATACCTGCTAATTTTCATAAAGGTCGGCCAATACTTTCCGAGATATTCCATAAAGAAGAAAAACCGTTACAGGCCCTTACAGCCGTTAGTAACGGTTATAACGGTAAACTAAAACATCGGGCATTACTCGTGACCCATAATGAACATACCTACAAATTTTCAGAAAGATTGGCCAAGTACTTTCTGAGATATTCCATAAAGAAGAAAAACCGTTACAGGCCGTTGCAGCCGTTAGTAACGGCTATAACGAGGTAAACTAAAACATCGGGCATCATCCGTGACCCATAATGAACGTACCTGCTCATTTTTACAAAGATCGGCCAAGTACTTTCTGAGATATTCCGTAAAGAAGAAAAACCGTTACAGGCCGTTACAGCCGTTAGTAACGGCTATAGCGGTAAACTAAAACATCGGGCATCATCCGTGACCCATAATGAACATACCTACAAATTTTCAGAAAGATCGGCCCAGTAGTTTTGTCTGGAGCGAGTGGAACACATTTTGACCACGGACACACACACACACACACACACACACACACACACACACACACACACACACACACACACACACAGAGCATTTCTTCGTTCCCATTCTAAAGTACTCCCTGTTCTATAAGAATTGGGAGTACAAAAAGAGTGAGAGAGACCCAAACACACTTCAACACTCGCACAAAGAGACAAACAGCAAAGCTTAAATCAAAAACAAAAAAAAACGAAAAAATAAAACAAAAGAAAGTAACATAAACTTGCGCGTGCACCTACTCATAACGTAGGCTACATACGCAAACCCATTCACATACTGTCAAAGGCACGTGGGGCTCAGAGAGAGAGAGAGAGAGAGAGAGAGAGAGAGAGAGAGAGCACATCCCTGGACATTCACACTGAGGCAAAGAAGGGCACAAAGACACAGGCTCCTACAAAGCACATAGCAAATGAAACTGATACCATTTTTCAAAACGGAGTGACTGAGGGCGGAAAATGAAGCAAAATTTAGAAAGAGAGGGGGTTAGTTGCCGCCAAGGACATGGACAAACGGAGCGTGTCTTGTCCTGTGCTTTGTTTGTCTATGAAAATGATACCAACCTACTTCTGCCGCTACACACGCACACACACCGCACTCTCACACACTGACACACAGACACACTTGTAAACTTAACTCTCTCTCTCTCTCTTCTCTCTCTCTCTGTCTCTCTCTCTCTCTCTCTCTCTCTCTCTCTCTCTCTCTCTCTCTCTCTCAAAATAACAAGACATCTAAAACATTAAGGCTGAAAGAAATGCATTTCTCTGTTTTAAAAATTATTCTGAAAACAAAGATCAAAAGTATTGAAATAATTGAATGAACAAATCAACCGATCAACCGATCATTAAATGAATTCAGACAACAACAAAAAACAGTTGAACATACAAACAAATGGACAAGTGAATAAGAATATGAACACGTTAACAAACAAACAAACAAATAGATAGATAAATAAATAAATAAACAATGAACGTTTCAGAAATTCAGATCTTGTGGACTGGTGCCAAAATGCACCCTGTTTGCCTAAAGCGGGGGTTGTCGGGAACAGACGACAAGATTCGAAGCAGACGACAAGTTCTAAAGCAGACGACAAAAAGTTCCCGTCAAGGTAGGCGGGTGTGCGAGTGTGTGTGTGCCTAAGGATGAGAACGGCTGGGCACTTACGAGCGGTCAGACCCCACGTTACCTGGACTCAACAAGCCTCTCACCTCGGCTTTTACTGAGAGTACCCCGGGCCCGGTCAACCCACGACTGCTCTCTTGTGAAAAGATTGGTGCGGTCCCCTCCAATTCGGCAACGAACATGAAGCCCGCGCGGTGAAAGCGGTTTGGGGTTTCGCTTGTGAGGGCAGCCAGTTCATAGCAGGAATGTCAGCAGCGGCTGGCAAAGGGGAGTAGGTGTAT
>CM065727.1:9004489-9010881 GCA_033310375.1 Conus canariensis
ATATCTATATATAGGGGTTGGGGTGTGAAGAAGAAAAAAGACGATAATGAAAACTATAGTGATTGCTAATATCTATATATAGGGGTTGGGGTGTGAAGAAGAAAACGGAAATTAAACTTTGGGGCGCTAGATTATAACATACCGTAGAGGAACTGTCGTAGTCCATGTTCAAAACACCTCAATTTTTGTCGGCTGTTTGGAAGCCTGTCGTCCGCTGAGTTGCGCTCATCAATGTAGTACGTCTGATCGTGTCTCTCTTCCCGTGGCATGCAATGAAAATATAAATCTGTAGTATTCTCACCACCAACGGTGTAAAAACAGAATCCTAAAGTATCTAGTAAAGGGGAGAAACACGAGACAGTAAATAAAGCCCCGTGTGAAAAGAAGTTGCTGACAACCTAAAATCATTACATATAGAGTGTTAAATGTAGGGGCAGATCTTTGACTGTATGCCTGAGGATCCATGAACGGATACGAGGGAGGTCAGAACGTGTCTACAGTTAGAGTGGTCAGCTCTACTGTTTAATAACTCAAGTATAGTCAGTGACCAGGTAGTGTGATTGCTGGGGTTTTTAAGGACTCTGGAGAACACTGTGATAGTTAAAGCTGTTCAACTTCGTTCATTTTTAGAATTATCCAAACAGGTGGAATCAACCTATGCTTTTATTATACTATGTTTTGAATTAAAACAAATGGTAAGGGTGTTCATAATGATCAGTCATAGAGGTGTTATGTGACGATTGTACTAAACTGTGTAGCTTTGTTGTTATTAACCGGTTGTATGAATGGATGAACCGGAGCAACGTGACTGTTGAGTTTTGTAATGTAGCCTTTTAAAAGTTATTCTACCATTGATCATTCTGTCACTTTATCAGACGCCGTTCAAAAACGGACTGTGCACCAGTTCCGATGATCTGAAGCAGGATTTAAAGTTAGCTACAGTTGATCAGATGATCGCTTTGCCAGCTGCCGTTCAAGAACAGTTTGTAAGCAAACAGTTGTATGTCGCCTTAGTCCATTTGTAGAAAAGATTTATTTTGATGCAAAATGGAAATACACATGAATTGTATTGTTATCTAAATACCTATTTTCGGTAAAGTAAAAACAAAGGAAGATCAAGGGTAATATTGACCCGTTTATACAGCCATAGAAAATGCACCAAAACAACATTCCCAAGGCGGCGCTCAGCAGCGGAATCTCCATTGTATATGTTTTTTGTTTGTTTTTGTTATCTATATCATGTTTTGGTTTTGTAATGTTTCATCCATTATGAATTTTGCTGCGTTAGATTGTGATTTTCCTTCCTGTTCGTTTTGAAAGAAAGTAGCATTCTTTTCAAGCGTGGCAACGAATCACAGCCTATCATTTCTTAGTCTCCGAACGAAAACTGTTGAGTCGAATGACAACATACACAGCTGAATGTGGCTAAAACGAAAACTGTTGAGTCGAATGACAACATACACAGCTGAATGTGGCTAAAAAGGAAACTGTTGAGTCGAATGACAACATACACAGCTGAATGTGGCTAAAACGAAAACTGTTGAGTCGAATGACAACATGCACAGCTGAATGTGGCTAAAAAGGAAACAGTTGAGTCGAATGACAACATACACAGCTGAATGTGGCTAAAAAGGAAACGTTGAGTCGAATGACAACATACACAGCTGAATGTGGCTAAAACGAAAACTGTCGAGTCGAATGACAACATACACAGCTGAATGTGGCTAAAACGAAAACGTGTTGAGTCGAATGACAACATGCACAGCTGAATGCGGCTAAAAAGGAAACGTGTTGAGTCGAATGACAACATACACAGCTGAATGTGGCTAAAAAGGAAACGTTGAGTCGAATGACAACATACACAGCTGAATGTGGCTAAAAAGGAAACGTTGAGTCGAATGACAACATACACAGCTGAATGTGGCTAAAACGAAAACGGTTGAGTCGAATGACAACATACACAGCTGAATGTGGCTAAAACGAAAACTGTTGAGTCGAATGACAACATGCACAGCTGAATGTGGCTAAAAAGGAAACTGTTGAGTCGAATGACAACATGCACAGCTGAATGTGCTAAAACGAAAACCGTTGAGTCGAATGACAACATGCACAGCTGAATGTGGCTAAAACGAAAACTGTTGAGTCGAATGACAACATGCACAGCTGAATGCGGCTAAAAAGGAAACTGTTGAGTCGAATGACAACATGCACAGCTGAATGCGGCTAAAAAGGAAACTGTTGAGTCGAATGACAACATACACAGCTGAATGCAGCTAAAAAGGAACTGTTGAGTCGAATGACAACATGCACAGCTGAATGCAGCTAAAAAGGAAACTTTGAGTCGAATGACAACATACACAGCTGAATGTGGCTAAAACGAAAACTGTTGAGTCGAATACAACATACACAGCTGAATGTGGCTAAAACGAAAACTGTTGAGTCGAATGACAACATGCACAGCTGAATATGGCTAAA
This sequence comes from Conus canariensis, assembly GCA_033310375.1. NCBI lineage: Eukaryota > Metazoa > Mollusca > Gastropoda > Neogastropoda > Conidae > Conus > Conus canariensis. The sequence goes on from CM065727.1 coordinate 9,006,965, forward strand.
AAGAAAACTGTTGAGTCGAATGACAACATACACAGCTGAATGTGGCTGAAACAAAATGCTCAGTAAAGGCCAGACAGGTGTCAGAGCTTTTCTTGCAAATATGTTTCCTCAAATATGAAACATTACCGCCACCCGACCTTGATTTACTAAAACATCAAACGTCACGCCGGTTACGATGACATATTAGACGCCACGGCCGGTCACGATGACATATCAGACGTCACGCCGGTCACGATGACATATCAGACGTCACGCCGGTTACGATGAAATATCAGATGTCACGCCGGTAACGGTGAAATAACAGACATCACGCCAGTTACGATGACATATCATACGTCACACACCGCGTACAGTAGTCTGACATCTCATGTCCCATGTTGTAACACCAGTTTAAATAGCAGGATTCGGGGTTAACGTCCACACTTATTGAGGCTATGTGTAAACCATCCGAGGAAAAGTGGAAAGAGGGGGCGGGGGTGGGGGTGGGGGGGGGAGGCTATCCATCATCGATGATCACACAAATCGCCACCAGAAAGACAGTAACAATAATAGATGCTGTCAGCTCTCTGTATTTGCACCAGCGGTTATTTCCCCAGTGGCCCCGTCTCGTTCATTTTGTGTGGTTTGAAAACATTTAGCATGTCGTGATGCATGTCTGAGAGAGAGAGAGAGAGAGAGAGAGAGAGAGAGAGAGAGAGAGAGAGAGAGAGAGAGAAGTGGGGAATCAAATTTTAAACGCAAGAAAAGTTCGGACGGAGAACAATGACATCGTGTACATCATAATCGAAGTCTATTGCAACGTTCATACATTATGAATTTGAGGTGTGCTGCCTTGTAGCGTGGCGGCCGAACACAAGGAGCTTGAGCATGTCCACTTCGCCTAAGCAGATCATACGGGTACCCCTACCACCCCACCAGTCCCGTCCCTCCGCGTCCACCCCCTGCCGCGTAGGGCTGTGTTTTCACACCTGCCTTCTTTTTCTGTCTCCCTCCTTCTCCTCATACCACTCCCACTGACAAACGAGAGAGAGAGAGAGAGAGAGAGAGAGAGAGAGAGAGAGAGAGAGAGAGAGAAGAGACAGTACGGTAACAGCATAACCGGTTGTTTGTTTTCCCAGTTCTTTTTGTTTCATGAATGTACTATATCAAGTCATTACAATTGTTGAAACTGGCAGCGCGCGAGCGCGCAAGAGTATGCATCTCTGTCTCTGTCTCAGTCTGTTTGTCTGTTGTTGTTGTTGTGTGTGTGTGTGTGTGTGTGTGTGTTCTGTGTGTGTGTGTGTGTGTGTGTGTGTGTGTGTGTGTGTGTGTGTTTGTGTAGTGTGTATGTGAGTGTGTGTGCGCGCGCGCGCGTGCGTTTGTATACATACATTGGGGTGCTGTTGGATTCCTTTTTGAACCATGGAATTATAGACCGTGTTATGTCTCTATTTGTAGCCAAGGGACTACAGACACAGTCAGCCGTGCCTCCCTGACGAGTCCGATCCAGTGGACGAAAGGCCTCGGAGCAAGGCAATTTAAATAGTTCTGTCTTCAAGATGGGTTACGTTGGTCTCCATAGGCTGCTAGTGAAGGATCTTATATTCATAATGTGCACACACACACACACACACACACACACACACACACCACACACGCACCACACCACACACACACACACAACCACCACACACACACACACACACACACACACACACCCCAATGCGCGCGTGCGCGCGCGCTCTCTCTCTCTCTCTTCCTCTGTCTCTCTCGTCCTCTCTGTCTGTCTGTCGTCTGTGTGTGACCTCTCCGACTACCTATGTATGCGTTTCTTTCTGTGTACCTACCGATCAAAATTAGAGTGACTTAAGAAAGAGGAGAGGCAATCAGACAGGTGGGCGGGCAGAAGAACGGCAATGCAGCAAACGTAGCTGGTGTGCTGCCAAGGCTAAAAGTCGATGGGTCGGTTGTAGGGCACATGGAATATTACATGCTGCCGGCTCTGAGGCCTTGGGGCAAGAAAGCTACACTATAAGCCTCTTTTGTCACATCTCCCTCCTCCCCTCTCCTCTCTCTCTCTCTCTCTCTCTCTCTCTCTCTTATACACGTACGTGCCTACGCGGGTGCGCACACAGACACACACCACACACACATGCACACAGACACACACACACACACACACACACACACACACACACACACACCGCCACATACGCGCGCGCGCGCATGCACACACACATTGAAGACAATCCCCTTTTAGGTGGCAACCATCAGTAAAACAAAAACAAAAAATCACGTCTTTGCTTAAACAATCTCTGGTTTCCTGAAAAATTGACATTGAATACGGGGAATCAGACCAACACACTACACCGGTGCTGTGGTCCAGAACACGTCTCACTAAGCACAGACAGGTGAGGTCAGGTAGAGAGGCGGCAGGCGGTCCCTCTAAAGCCCCTGCCCACACGGACGGACGCCCGTCACTGGGCATGTGCACGTTGCGTAGCGCTAAGCCCCCGGGGTGTTAAGTGCAGCGTGCTGACACCAAGGGACGTCCTGCCGCGACCACCCGTTCCAAATAGTGCAGCAGTGCAAGGCTGTTTCGCCCGCTCTACTTTCTCCTTCGCCCTGTGCACGTCGTCTGCAGCTCATGCAGACGGCGACTGGTCAGACGCCGCTCCCTCGCCCTTCCACCCTTACATTATATCCCCCTTCATTCCGTCCTCAGGGGCAGAAATTCTAGGTTGCCGGCGGTGGTGTTCTGTAACTCGCTTTGGTGACTGGTTGATGGGTCCTCGATTCGGTTGACTTAAGCGGCTGACACACGAGCCTCCCCGCCCGTACGCTTCGGAAGTACCGGTCGAACCCGATCCCAAACGTAGCGTCTGTCATAGTAAACGTACATCTCAAACGGACTTCGGCATCCAGTTAAACCCGACCGTTCGAGATACACCGTGATCTATTCGAAACGGACAGTTAGTATCCTCCAACCAATCAACGCTCAGCATTGAGCCAACACCCATGACACAAGGAAAAATGGCGTCGTCCAGCAAGGCGGTCAGACTGTCCGATTCGGAGACCAAACATTTGACTGAATCGTACCAAGGCCATGATGTGCTATGGAATGTCAACTCAGAAAATTATAAGAATCTAAATATTCGAGAAAAAGCTTCGTATTCAGTTGTACAGTCCTTTGAAGCGGCATGTGGGATCAAACTCGAAGGTTTTAAAACTATCGTGAAGCACTCCGTCCGTTCGACACTGACTGGTCGGACCGCACAGGTTCAAACCTTTCGTCTCAACTGTACGGACGGAAAGGCTCGTGTGTCAGCAGCTTAATTTAGTTAGCGACAGAAACGGTGGAATAACGAACGACGGAGTTTGAATTCGGGGGTCCCATCTTCTGTCGCCACTACAACCTCCGTGTCTGCCCCTCCACCCCATCTCCTGCTCTCCTCTTCCGCCTCCTTGTCTGCCCCCCCCCCCCCTCCCCCACTACCTCCACCCCATCTCCTGCTCTCCTCTTCCGCCTCCTTGTCTGCCCCCCCCCCTTCCCCCACTACTCCACCCCATCTCCTGCTCTCCTCCTTCCGCCTCCTTGTCTGCCCCCCCCCCTCCCCCACTACCTCCACCCCATCTCCTGCTCTCCTCCTTCCGCCTCCTTGTCTGCCCCCCCCCCTCCCCCACTACCTCCACCCCATCTCCTTTCTTCCTCTTCCCCCTCCCTTTTCTGCCCCCCCCCCCCCCACCCCCCCCCCCCCCCCCCCCCCCCCCCCCCCCCTTCCCCCCCCTACCTCCCCCCCAAATTTCCTTCTCTCCTCTTCCCCTCCCTTTTCTTTTTCCCCCCCCCCCCCCCCTTCCCCCCCTTTCCCCCACCCCCTCTCCCCTCCCCCTCTTCCGCCTCCTTTTTGCCCCCCCCCCCCCCCCCCCCCCCCCCCCCC
>CM065727.1:9010981-9023481 GCA_033310375.1 Conus canariensis
TGCGAAAAGTGCGGGTGTGCTCCAAGGGCAAAAGTCGGGGTCGGTTGGGGCACAGGAAAATTTACAGGGCCCCGGGCTCTGAGGGGGGGGAAGAAAGCTCCTATCCCCCCTTTTTTTGCCTTCCCCCCTCCCTCCCCCCCTCTCTCTCTCCTTTCTTTTTAAACCCAGGCCTACGCGGGTGGCCAAAACACACACCAAAACCAGCACACGACACACACCAAAAACACAAACACACACCACCCCCCCCCGCGGGCGCGCGAAACAAAAGAAGCAACCCCTTTTGGTGGAACCACATAAAACAAAAAAAAAATCACGCTTTGTTTAAAAAATTTTCTTGGTTTCCTGAAAAATTACTTGAATGGGGGAATCGCCCAAACCCTACCCGGTGCTGTGGCCGAACACTTCCTAGCAAGACAGGGAGGTCAGTAAGGGGGCAGGGGGCCCAACCCCCCCCCACCGGGGACGCCCGTCCGGCATGTGCACGTTGCGTAGCGCTAAGCCCCGGGTGTTAAGTGCGCGTGCTGACACCAAGGGACGTCTGCCCGGACCCCCCGTTCCAAATAGTGCAGCAGTGCAAGGCTGTTTCGCCCGCTCTACTTTCTCCTTCGCCCTGTGCACGTCGTCTGCAGCTCATGCAGACGGCGACTGGTCAGACGCCGCTCCCTCGCCCTTCCACCCTTACATTTATCCCCCTTCATCCGTCCTCAGGGCAGAAATTCTAGGTTGCCGGCGGTGGTGTTCTGTAACTCGCTTTGGTGACTGGTTGATGGTCCTCGATTCGGTTGACTTAAGCGGCTGACACACGAGCCTCCCCGCCCGTACGCTTCGGAAGTACCGGTCGAACCCGATCCCAAACGTAGCGTCTGTCATAGTAAACGTACATCTCAAACGGACTTTCGGCATCCAGTTAAACCCGACCGTTCGAGATACACCGTGATCTATTCGAAACGGACATTAGTATCCTCCAACCAATCAACGCTCAGCATTGAGCCAACACCCATGACACAAGGAAAATGGCGTCGTCCAGCAAGGCGGTCAGACTGTCCGATTCGGAGACCAAACATTTGACTGAATCGTACCAAAGGCCATGATGTGCTATGGAATTTCAACTCAGAAAATTATAAGAATCTAAATATTCGAGAAAAAGCTTCGTATCAGTTGTACAGTCCTTTGAAGCGGCATGTGGGATCAAACTCGAAGGTTTTATAAAACTATCGTGAAGCACTCCGTCCGTTCGACACTGACTGTCGGACCGCACAGGTTCAAACCTTCGTCTCAACTGTACGGACGGAAAGGCTCGGTGTCAGCAGCTTAATTTAGTTAGCGACAGAAACGTGGAATAAACGAACGACGGAGTTTGAATCGGGGGTCCCATCTTCTGTCGCCACTACAACCTCCGTGTCTGCCCCTCCACCCCCATCTCCTGCTCTCCTCTTCCGCCTCCTTGTCTGCCCCCCCCCCCCCCCTTTCCCCCCCTACCTCCACCCCATCTCCTGCTCTCCTCTTCCGCCTCCTTGTCTGCCCCCCCCCCCTCCCCCACTACCTCCACCCCATCTCCTGCTCCTCTCTTCCGCCTCCTTGTCTGCCCCCCCCCCCTCCCCCACTACCTCCACCCCATCTCCTGCTCTCCTCTCCGCCTCCTTGTCTGCCCCCCCCCCTCCCCACTACCTCCACCCCATCTCCTGCTCTCCTCTCCGCCTCCTTGTCTGCCCCCCCCCCCTCCCCACACCTCCACCCCATCTCCTGCTCTCCTCCCCGCCTCCTTGTCTGCCCCCCCCCCTTCCCCCACTACCTCCACCCCATCTCCTGCTCTCCTCTTCCGCCTCCTTGTCTGCCCCCCCCCCCCCCCCCCCCACCTTCCCCCACTACCTCCACCCCATCTCCTCTCTCCTCTTCCGCCTCCTGTCTGCCCACCCCCCTTCCCCCCACTACCTCCACCCTCATCCTCCTGCTTCCGCCTCCTTCCGCCCCCTCCCCCTTGACCTCCCCTCCCCCTCCCCTCCTTCCCCCCATTGTCTGCCACCCCCCCCCCCTTCCCCCACCCCACCATCCTCTCTCCTCTTCCGCCTCCTTGTCTCCCCCCCCCCTTCCCCCCAACCTCCACCCCATCTCCTGCCTCTCCTCTTCCTGCCTCCTTGTCTGCCCCCCCCCCTCCCCCACACTCCACCCCATCTCCTACTCTCCTCTTCCGCCTCCTTGTCTGCCCCCCCCCCCTTCCCCCCACCTCCACCCCATCTCCTGCTCTCCTCTTCGCCTCCTCTGTCTGCCCCCCCCCCCTTCCCCCACTACCTCCACCCCATCTCCTGCTCTCCTCTTCCGCCTCCCTGTCTGCCCCCCCCCCCTTCCCCCACCTCCACCCCATCTCCTGCTCTCCTCTTCCGCCTCCCTGTCTCCCCCCCCCCACCTTCCCCCCACCTCCACCCCATCTCCTACTCTCCTCTTCCCGCCTCCCTGTCTGCCCCCCCCCCCCTTCCCCCACACCTCCACCCCATCTCCTGCTCTCCTCTTCCGCCTCCTGTCTGCCCCCCCCCCCCCCCCACTTCCCCCCACAACTCCAACCCCATCTTCCGCCTCCTCTTCCCCCCCCCCCCACTTCTGCCCCCCCCCCACCCCACCTTTCCCTCCCACTACCTCCACCCCATCTCCTACTCTTCCTCTTCCGCCTCCCTGTCTCCCCCCCCCTTCCCCCACCTCCACCCTCCACCCCATCTCCTACTCTCCTCTTCCGCCTCCCTGTCTGCCCCCCCCCCCCCCCTTCCCCCACACCTCCACCCCATCTCCTGCTCTCCTCTTCCGCCTCCCTGTCTGCCCCCCCCCCCCCTTCCCCCACTACCTCCACCCCATTTCCTGCTCTCCTCTTCCGCCTCCCTGTCCCCCCCCTCCCCCCCCCCCCCACCTTCCCCCACCTCACCTCCACCCCCATCTCCTCTCTCCTCTTCCGCCTCCCTGTCTGCCCCCCCCCCCCCCACCCTTCCCCCACTACCTCCACCCCATCTCCTACTCTCCTCTTCTGCCCCTCCCTGTCTGCCCCATACCTAACCCCCCCCCCCCACCCCCCCCCCCCACACTCTTTCTGTCTGACTGTCATGGAAGCCATACACTTGGGGTTTGTCCCGTTGCGGTCCTAGAGCTTGCGTTTAATTATGAGGAGATAGCTAGTTCACATGATGGATTATATAGCACAGATGATCAATACAATAACTTAGGTTAAACACATGGAACCCAAAATTCTCTCCTGATGTCAGGTGTACATGTGAGGGAAAAATCTGTCCATCATATGCCCCAAGACTGCCCGATTTTAACAGGGCGATTTTCCACCAAGTTGAAGTATGGCTTACTGGCGGGATTTTTAAGAAAGCGGTAATACACACAAAACTCCATCCCTTTGTTGGGTAGATGGGATTAATCCTTGCCTGTCAATACAGGGAGTGTCCGCAGGAGTACAGCATGCGTACTTGAAAGGGAAAGGAAATAAGGCGATACAAACTAAGAGGTATGCATACTGCATAGTTTGAAAGCATTGGACCTTATTGTATATGACACATGTCTACGGACATTGCACACGTTCTTGCCCAGTCAGAGTTGGGCAGACTGTTGTGATTTTTTTTTTTCCAAAAGTAATTTCAGAAGTATTCCGAGTGGAGTGTCTAGATCCTAACACGTGAAGAAGAGAGGATGAGAGAGAATGACCAGAGAGAGCAGGTCTGACATTCTCAGTGATCTCTGTGGCCTTTTGATATTGTCTGATATCATCGATGATGAACAGACGTTAGAATAACCATGAACCGAACTGAACTGATCCACATGATGTGTTCCACGTGAACTGCCTTGCTGGGTCTGTCATGGGACCAGCTCCCCGTGTGGCTGTCAACGTGGGGAACACGGACTGAGCGGCGTAGGAACAAGCACATGTCTCAGGAAGGAAACGGAAGACAGGGGAAAAGTATGTCATTATAGGTGAACTCGTGAACATATGTAGTGCTTCGCGCAAGCACGTATAGACTACAAAACGTTTTGGGGTGTTTTTAATATCAAGCACTTACCTCCAGCATTTTACGGCACTTATAAACATCACGGTTTCTCTGGATCAAAGCTGCGTATCAAATTCTGGAACGTACGAGAGACGAGTGAAGGGGGAGGAGGGGGGGGGGGGGGGGGCAAATATAATAACAAATCTTTAACGATGATGCCCGATATGCTAAGTGCATGCATGACCTTTCTCGAAGATAATGACTGTAAAATGACGCGAATGAACATCTTAAGCGCGTCCTTAGCTGAATTACATGTTGCAAACGTAGGGAAGGAAGGTGCGGCGGAATGCAGGGGGGGGGGGGGGGGGGGGGGGTGTTACTGTTGAGGGATTTTTTTCCACATATATGATGGTCTAAATTTCGTTGATTAATTTGTGAGTGACCAATATTAACCATGACTAGTGGTGCTTGTAGATCAAACTGCGAACTATGATTAATTTCATAAGGAGGGAGCTTTGTTGAAGAAATGCCACTGTTGGTATTTCAGTTCAAATAGCATCGGAAGGCGGATATGAAAAACTGACTTTTTATTTCTTATCTCTAAACAGCTACCAACCCACCTTAGTGCTCCGCCTCTCTCCCCATTGAAAGGAAATTCACTGGAACCATGTTTGTCTTCATTGTAACTCGTTGGGCTGACAGACCCATTGTTCACTTTAAAAAAATCCACACACACACACACACACACACACACACACACACACACACACACACACACGCTCCCTCACTCACTATATTTGTATACATGGTTCTTGTGTCATGTGATTCTTTCTCCGTGTTATCCTTTTCTTCATTTCTATCTTAAGCTATCTTCTTTTTTTTCATTTTTCCCTTTCTTCCGTTGTTTATTTCTCTTTTCTTTGCTTCTTCTTCTCTCTCTCTCTCTTTTTCTTTTTTTTTTTTTTTTATTCCTACCTTTCTTCCACCCCACCCCCCCTTTTCCCCCCTTTTTTTTCTCCTGCAATGTCAACGAAAGGAACCGTTCCTACACCGGCCACTTAACCCTTTCTTCCCTCACCTGCGTTCCCCTGGCCAAACTTCAGAGTTGAAGAAGGGAGGTAAACTCGTTGTTTACCAGCCTAATTGCGGACAAGAGGTTTCGTGGCGGTAAAGGGCAAGGTAGTTGGTACTCCTCAGAAGGTGCATGTTTGCAAGTCAGTGCCCATTTGGGCAAGTTTCCGCGTGGGGCAATGTGTGTGTTTTGTGCATTAATCGGGGTGCTGCGGGGGGGGGGGGGGGGGGGGGGGGGGGGATGTTTGACTACTTGGGTCGACTGTCGGTTGGTCTGCCAGGGTACACAGAGAGAAACAGGTGAACACATAATTAGCCAGAAAGGAGACCCAGGCCTTAGCCCGTCAGCGGCGTGATTGCCCTCATCGCTTGATTTCAAACCCACCTACTTTGGCGCTGTGCCTTGGGGAAGAGGGGTGGGAGGAGGGGACGGTTTGAACTTCATTTGTGGCCTGTTACGAGGTCGCCGGAAAAAGAAGAAGAAGAAAGCTTTGGCGGCTCTCTCCTTCCCTTCCTCCCTCCCTCCCTCCCCCAGTTTATTCTCTGTCTGTCTGTCTGTCTGTCTGTCCGTCTCTCTCTCTCTCTCTCTCTCTCTCTCTTCTCTCTTCTTTCGCATAGGAATATTACATACAACGTAGTGTGTGGTGTGCGTCGTGGTGTGTGTGTGTGTGTGTGTGTGTGTGGTGTGGTGGCGTGCGCGTGCGTGCGTGGGTGCGTGCGTGCGTGTGTGCGTGTGTGTGTGTGTGTGTGTGTGTGTGTGTGTGTGTGTGTGTGTGTGTGTTCCAGGGCTGTGAAACAACTGAGTAGAATTTCCATTCGTATGGGTGTGACTGTAAAAAAAAAAAAAAAGACGGTGGGGGTATTTGGGGAGAGGGCGGGTGTGGGGATGGTTAAGGATCTGATCGTGCTGACGATCACACACCGTTGCTGTAGAATTTTCAGAAATATAAAATAAAAAAAAGCCAAAGCGCACCAACTGAGGAGTGACCAAAGCATGATGAATCATGATTCTATCATTTTCTTTTTAACCCCAGCGAAAAGTCTCAGGGTCACTTTCTCGACAAAAGAATTCATTGGCAGCACAGTCAACTGTTCATACTGGCGTACATGTTTGGCATTGCTATGCAGCTCTGTTTTGTTCAACCAAATCAAATGCTGTGTCAAAATCCACAATGCGCCGTTAGCTCTCTGCTCCTTCTGCTCTGCACTTCCTTTTAGTGATGAAGAGTTTGATCAGCTGTAGTTGATGGCTTCCCCACGCCAACCCCACCCAGAACCTTGCCCAGTGTTTGCTTTATTGAGTGTGTATAGTGTACCATCAGATGTAGTTGGGGTACATTCAAGCATTCTGAGATCTAGCATCATCATTATCATTAAGAGTGCTCATATAGCACATCCCCTCGGCTAGAGACCAAGCTCTAAGCGCTTTACAATCCACGCTTTTGTTTACACAACGGGCTGCCTACCCGGGTAGAGCCGACTGAAAAGCTGCCTGTCGGTGCTTCATTCAGTCGTCTCGGCGCTTCATTCAGTCAGTATCATTTACTCTTCTTCCTTCATTCTTTCGATTTTTCACGCAGGGTGCATGCCACGCGTAGCGTGCCATCCATGCCAACGGGCCAAACTGGCCTTTTCTTCCGAAAGTTGGTGATGGGGCTTTTACGTGTGTGCAAGGTGTTACGCGTGTGTCCACACACGGAACCTCGGGTTTATAGTCTCATTCAAAGGACTTATTGGGAAATGGAGTCAGAGCCAATGTTAGTTCCGAGGGAAGAGTCCTCCTGTACCGAAACGGCCCGGCGGAGATTCGAACCCGCAACCCCAGGATCCCCAGAATTATGGGTCCGGCGCTCTACCAACTGAGCCATTCCAGCCCATCCCCTGCACAGGTGAAGACGATGAGGTCGACGACGATTGTGTTCCTCAGGCATGTCAGTAGTTTTGCACCTACAGACCTCAACATTGAACTCTGCAACCAGCCCTGTTGTAACCCTGGATGAAGGTCGTCCCGACCGTTTTTCACGATACCTCTGTGTGTGTGTGTGTGTGTGTGTGTGTGTGTGTGTGTGTGTGTGTGTGTGTGCGTGCGCGCGCGCGCGCGCGCGCGGGCGCGTGCGTGCGTGCGTGCGTGCGTGCTAGGTGAGTGTGTGCGTGCGTGTTTGTGTGTGTATGTGTGTGTGTGCGCGTGCGCGCGCGTTCGTGTGTGCGTGTGTGTGTGTGTGTGTGTGTGTGTGTGTGTGACATACAAAACGCGAAGGCGTTACAACGAAGTATTGAGTTAGGCGAATACACTTGATACTGACGTGTGTGAGTGAGTGAGTGTGTGTGTGCGCGCGCGCGTGTGTGTGTATGTGTGTGTGTGTGTTTTAGTGTATGTTGTGTGTGTGTGTGTGTGTGTGTGTGTGTGTGTGTGTGTGTGTGTGTGTGTGTGTGTGTTGGATACAATGAACCATCACCTAACATACAAGTTATTTTCTGAACAGATTTTGTTTTCCATTCTATATTCACCGCGTCCCTCTCTCTCTCTCTCTCTCTCTCTCTCTCTCTCTCTCTGTGGGTGTGGTTGTGTGTGTGTGTCTCACTTGTCTCACTCTGTCTGTCTGTCTGTCTGCCCCCCCCCCTCCCCGCTCTCTCTCTCTCTCTCTCTCTCTCTCTCTCTCTCTCTCTCTCTCTCTCGTATCAACAAACTCTACAAAAACGGCAATATTCAACGGCCCCCCCCCCCTTTTTTTTTTTGTTGTAAATAAAAAATGAGCGTGTGATAAGGGATGTTGCAATATTTGTTGATCATTCTTGTCATTTCAGAGAGAAATGTATCTGCATCTCATATTTTCTTGTCGCAGACCACAGTCTTGCCTTTTTTATTTGTTTGTTTGTTTGTTTTCAATTTCCCAAATCAGTTAAATTTACTCGTGTTTGTTTTGTTTCACGCAGTTGTCATGTATACGTGTTTACGTGCGAACAGATACTGGTTTTTGTATTACATTTCTTGATTTTCTCTGTCTGTATGTCGGTTTGTCTGTCTGTCTGTCTGTCTCTCTCTCTCTCTCCACTTTTTTTTTCATTTACCTCTCTTCGCCTCACTCCTACGCCCGACTCTCCCTCTCTCTCTCTCCCTCTCTCTCTGCTGTTGTCTCATTTCTTTCCCTCATCCACCTACCCCCAGTTTTCCCCTTCCCCAGCCACCGTGTTGTTTCTTCTGTGTCTGTGACACATGACTTGAAATGTGGATCTCCCTGTCAGCCATTCCATGAACGGGTCTGCCACAGCGCGGAATGGCATAGGGGGCACTTGTCTGCTTTGTCCGTATCTGTCCCATCGGCGTAAAGGTGAAGAATCCAGTTTGATCGCGGTTTGGAGAGAGAGAGCTCAAGTGCGTCACTGACCTAGAAGTAAGGCAGTGGTCGCCTGGGCGTCGCTTCGTGCTCTCCCAGTTTGCTGCAGGCCACACGCTATGATTAGGACGGGCGAGCCGAGACGACCTTCAGTAATTCCTTTCAGCTACCCGTTTGCGTCAGCTGTATTTGTGGGGTTGTTGACTGTGCTTCATTTGCATACACATACACGCACGCTCACAAGCACTCTCTCTCTCTCTCTCTCTCTCTCTCTCTCTCTCTCTCTCTCTCTCTCTCTTCCCCGTAATTTGCTGTGTTCCACTTGGGACCGGATACATTTTCACCTCGAATGGCGACACCGGCATTACCAGCATCAATACCAAAGGCACTAAAGTGCTGCTATTACTGCTACTGTAAAACTGTCGGAGACATTCTAATAGCACCTGCCGCTGCTGCATATCAGTAGCCTCGGTACTTCTTGCAGAAGTAAAACTACGATACCAGTATTTGTAAGAAGAGGAGGGATGGTAATATCAGGCCAGGATTCATGCTGAACCGGAAGCAGATCTTGAGACTGACAACTTGGAATACCGCAGACGCCGAATAAGGTCACAGTGTTACTATCTGCTTACGGTCAATTGTTAGGTCTTGAATTTTAAGAATGATTCTGAGTGAGTTCGCCAAAAACAAGGACAAACATATTTCAAGACAACCAGCCGCCGTGGCGAAGTGGTTAGCATCGCGGACTCCCGGCTGGGAGGTCATGGGTTCAAATCCCATCAGTCACATGGGTTTTTCTGCCCCGACCGGCTCCTACCCAGAGTTGAGTTTGCTGCGGACTCAGTTGGGAAGACTGGGACCACACAGTCGAGTTTCATCCACTTAATGGATGCGTTTCTGAGAGTGTTGCTCAAATTTCCTGACCAACACTGCAGGTGCCTGTATCTCTCGGGCCTGGTTGGCGCCGGGATATATTATGAAAGGAAGCGTAGAGAACAGCCCTGTCATGTAGTCTCAGACCGAAATGGAAATCCGTAGCATCATCTTAATCATCCTCATTCTCATCGATCAGCATAAAAAAAAATATTGTCTCAAATTCTGTGGCCCTTCATGTCCTGCTCTCATGGTGACCTCAATTTCGATGTCCTCTCCACGTCTGTGGCCTTGGTTTGGTTCCGTCGGGGTCACCAGTATTGGCGAGTCCATGGGGGCTGTCGTTGGACGGACGTGGTTGCGCCCTCCGGAGGGAGAGCTCACTCACGCCGGCTCCGCGACTAAGCAATTATTGTCGTCAGTAGGGGGCTTAGTAGGTGGTGTCCTGCGTATGTTAGATCAGAACAGGCGCCACTGAACACCACCGAAGTGACTCGGCAGCAGTGCAGTATCTCCTCCGGTGGGTTGCCTCTTGACGACTTGACATTGGCTGCTCCCTGTGGATTGCCGGTGCCGGGGCTGCGGCGGGGCCGACCGGGCTGTGGCTGTGGACGGGGTGTCGGAATGAGCGACGTGGGTGCACTGCCTCTGAGGTGGCGCAGAGGGTGGACAGCGAAAAAAAGAAAAAAAATAAATATTTCAAGACAAAACATGACGCGTTTCAACCTCTTAGGTCTTCTTCAGACTAGATAAACAACATTCAGGACAATAAGAACGAAGAACTAGCGATCGCTTATCTTCTCAAATTCGGCGCAAGGGGCGTTGAATGAAAACGATGCGGTCGGGAGAAGGTAAGTGATTGCTCGTTCTTCGTTTTCATCTCTTGAATGTTGTTTAGCTTGCCTGAAGAAGACCTGAAAGGTCGAAACGCATCGTGTTTTGTCTTGTAACTTGTTTGTGCTTTTTTTTTGCGGACTTACTAAGGATTATTTTACAATTTGTTTCAATTTCCGCCTACAGTCTTAATCACTTTGAAACGACCCGACAGGGTCTGGCTTTTTACCTGTGGGAGAAGTGAGTAGGACAGCTGCAAACCGTCAGGTGTGTGGCTTGTTCCCCTCACCTCCAGCTGACCGACGGTCAACTTCCATTGCAGACCCTGCAGAAACTTCGCTCTCTCACTCATCGTCAACAATGTACGGGTGAGGACGGGGCGGGGGAAAGGAATGGGGATTCCAGGGGACAAAGGGGTGGTGGGGGGGGGGGGGGGAGCACCGCACAAAAGGAACCCTCTCAGGCTCTGAGTCGTCACTGACAGGCAGACACAACGGGACTTGAAAGAAACGCCCCATGACGTCAAACCGACTTTTGGTACAAAGCATTACCACACTTGGGTCCAAATGGCGTTATTACACCGTGAGGATGAATGCAAAGAATCGGAACGCAAGACTGCCCCAAAAGACCTCCTGTCCGCTGGTTCGCTTCAGGCCACGCACCGCTGTGCCGTGGAATGGGTCGGGACGTTGTCTGCTATTGAAGTGTCAGTGCAGAATGGCACACAACAGAGCGTACAGTTGGCGGCACTGTGGCATTCGGAGCTGTTGACTGAGGGGCTCCTTTGCTTGCCAGCACACAATGTTGTGAGCCCTCGTTAGCCCTCCACGTGTGAAAGTGTCGCACGGGGCTGATTGACACAGGCAAGCGTTGCCCGGGCCAGTCTTTGACATCGTTTCAAAACATGGTCAAGACGCTTCATGTCCGTGGTCACTTTCGGGCTAATTTCACTTTTTTTTTTCTTTTTTTTTTTTAATGGTTCGTAGTTTTGCTTGCTACTCGCGGAGATGTTTGCACGAATGTTTCCTTCTGGTACTCAGTTGTTCAATGTGTGTGTGTGTGTGTGTGTGTGTGTGTGTGTGTGTGTGTGTGTGTGTTCTTTTATTTATCTTTGGGTTTCTCACTTCTTTACTCTTTCCGTTTTTGCTTCATTTTTTTTTCTTCTTTTTTTCATTTCTTATCTCGCAGTAGGTCATCATTGATTCTCTTCGCTTGTTGAATTCCCATTACCCTTCGCCCAATCAGCTCCTGTTCTCGTTTACATTCACTTGGCTGCGTGTTTGGCGACTGGGGGAACCTCAGGGATTCTTTCTTCATGAAGTGTGAGTTTGCCGGAAGGTTGGATTGAGAACCCCGTACAACACCTTGTTACAATACCTCATGGTCTGTGCCATGCCTCAAGCTGTTGCCGAACAGAGAGGTCTGGCGATTCTCAGCCTCCAGCTGTTAGTTAAGCCATTGTGATGCAAGACTGACATACACACGGCAGTCGCACTTGCCTCAAATGCGTTTTGTACGCATGTCTAATGTACCCATCCATGCCCAAATCTGTCTCTCTGTGTTTCTCCGTCTCTCTATTTCTCCGTCTCTGTCTCTGTCTCTCTCTGTCTCTCTCTCAACTAGAATATCCAAAGATTGAGTCCAAGTAGATAAATGTGCCATAATAAAGAAAATGTTGGAACAGTCTACTACTGGACTAGCCGACTGTTGACTGGGAAAAAACGAAAGTTTCTCAGTGTTAAAAAAAAAAACAACAACATAAATACGCGTCGTAGTCGATTATTTTTAAGATACATGTTTATTCATTCCTTGTCTCCGTCCTTTCTTTGTTTTAAAATCAGAGTGACATGGCTGTCGTAGGATTCTGTGGCTTTATTACTTGACATGTGATCAGTATTGCCATCTAAATAACACTGCTGAGATAAGAACAGACAGCAGATTGGGTGGAACAGTGTGAAAAAAAAAAAAAAAAAAAGAAGTAAAAAGACTGATTCCGTTAGTCTGTAGAAAGACCTCAATGGTCGAGGTTGCTGACGTTTCAGGTTTGAGACCCTTCTGGGCGGTGCTTAGATGTACAGTTTGAGCCGAAACATCTGCGACCTCATATCTTATCCCCCAATATGTTAAACTCTTTTTTTTTATATATATATATTTGGTACGCTTATTGAAAATCTACAGTCGATGATCAATGCAGTATTGAATGTATCGATGCTGACCACGTGGGGGCTTTTTTTTTTTTTTTTAACTTTTCTTCAACTTGTGTTTGACATTTAGATTTTTGCTTTTTGCTTAATGATAAAATTTTGCTTGGCGATGAATAAGATTATATGACTGGAAAACACACACATACACACGTACACGCGCGCGCGCACACGTCCGAATCTTTATCGCCTGTTTGCAGAGGTCCTCGTGGTAA
>CM065727.1:9030981-9060981 GCA_033310375.1 Conus canariensis
TTGTAGGTACTATCGCTATGAAAATGACAACACGATGACGTAATAATGTGCACAGTGAGGCTGTTGTAGGTACTATCGCTATGAAAATAACAACACGATGACGTAATAATGTGCACAGTGAGGCTGTTGTAGGTACTATCGCTATGAAAATGACAACACGATGACGTAATAATGTGCACAGTGAGACTGTTGTAGGTACTATCGCTATGAAAATAACAACACGATGACGTAATAATGTGCACAGTGAGACTGTTGCAGGTACTATCGCTATGAAAATAACAACGCGATGACGTAATAATGTACACATTGTGACTGTTGTAGGTACTATCGGTATGAAAATGACTACACGATGACGTATTAATGTACACAGTATGACTATTGCAGAAACTGTCGGTATGAAAATGACTACACGATGACGTAATAATGTACACAGCGTGACTATTGCAGGAACTGTCGGTATGAAAATGACAACACGATGACATAATAATGTGCACAGTGTGACTATTGCAGGTACTGTCGGTATGAAAATGACTACACGATGATGTAATAATACACAGTGTGACTATTGCAGGTACTGTCGGTATGAAAATGACTACACGATGACATAATAATGTGCACAGTGTGACTATTGCAGGTACTGTCGGTATGAAAATGACGAAACGATGACGTAATAATGTGCACAGTGTGACTATTGCAGGTACTATCGGTATGAAAATGACAACACGATGACGTAATAATGTACACAGTGTGACTATTGCAGGAACTGTCGGTATGAAAATGACGAAACGATGACGTAATAATGTGCACAGTGTGACTATTGCAGGTACTGTCGGTATGAAAATGACGACACGATGATGTAATAATACACAGTGTGACTATTGCAGGTACTATCGGTATGAAAAAGACTGCACGATCATAGTATAATGTACGCAGTGTAACTTATGCAAGTACTATCGGTATAAAATGCCGACACGATGACATATCAGTGTACACAGTGTAATTATTTTAGGCACTGAGCACAGGATGGAAAAAAAAAAAGACATGATGACATTATGTGTACAGTGATTGTAGGCATTTTCGATGTGAAAATGATGCCGCGATGACATAATAATGTACACGGTATGGCTATTGGAGGGATTATAGATATGGAAATGATTACACAATGGCATGTTAATGTGCACAGTGTGACCATTGCAAGCACTGTGAATATGAAAAAAGGAGACACGATGACGTCATAAACTGTTCAGTGTGATTTATTGCGGACTGTCAGTATGAAAATGGCGACACAATAACATGATAATGTACATAGTGTGACTATTGCAGACGCTATCAATATCAAAATGGCGACACAATAACATGATAAGGTGCATAGTGTGACTATTGTAGACACTGTCAATATGAAAATGGCGACACAATAACATGATAATGTACATAGTGTGACTATTGCAGACGCTATCAATATGAAAATGGCGACACAATAACATGATAAGGTACATAGTGTGACTATTGCACACGCTATCAATATGAAAATGGCGACACAATAACATGATAATGTACATAGTGTGACTATTGTAGACACTATCGACATGGTGGCATCGACTGGGTGACATCGTAATGTGCACATTGTGAGTTGTGGGCATCATCAGCATGAGAACGACGACTAATTAACATCACAATGCACAAAGTCTGACGATCGCAGGCACTATCATTTGTGTTAATGACAACATAATGACATTACAGTGTAAATAGTGTAACTGTGGCGGTCATTATCGATATGAGAATAATGACATTGCAATGTACATAGTGTGACTATGGCAGTCATCATCGATAAAAGAATGATGACATGATGACATCACAATGAACACAGTGTGACTTTGGCAGACATAATCGATATGAAAATGATGACATTACAATGTACATAGTGTGACTATGGCAGTCATCATCAATAAAAGAATGATGACATAACAATGTACACAGTGTGACTTTGGCAGACACAATCGATATGAAAATGACGACATGATGACATCACAATGTACATAGCGTGATTTTGGCAGACAAAGGATATGAAAATGATGACATCACAATGTATATAGCGTGACATTGGCAGACACAATCGATATGAAAATGACGACATGATGACATCACAGTGTACATAGCGTGACTTTGGCAGACAATGGATATGAAAATGATGACATCACAATGTATATAGCGTGACTTTGGCAGACACAATCGATATGAAAATGACGACATGATGACATCACAATGTACATAGCGTGACTTTGGCAGACAATGGATATGAAAATGATGACATTACAATGTATGTAGCTTGACTTTGGCAGACATAATCGATATAAAAATGATGACATCACAATGTATATAGCGTGACTTTGACAGACATAATCGATATGAAAATGACATGATGACATCACAATGTACATAGTGTGACTTTGGCAGACACAATCGATATGAAAATGACGACATGATGACATCACAATGTACATAGCGTGACTTTGGCTGACATAATCGATATGAAAATGACGACATGATAACATCGCAATGTACATAGCGTGACTTTGGCGGACATAATCAATATGAGAATGACGATATAATGACATCACTGTGTACACAGTGTGACTATGGCAGTGGTCATCGATAGGAAAATGACGACAGGATGACGTCACAATGAACACAGTGTGACTATGGCAGTGGCCATCGATAGGAAAATGACGACAGGATGACGTCACAATGAACACAGTGTGACTATGGCAGTGGTCATCGATAGGAAAATGACGACAGGATGACGTCACAATGAACACAGTGTGACTATGGCAGTGGTCATCGATAGGAAAATGACGACAGGATGACGTCACAATGAACACAGTGTGACTATGGCAGTGGCCATCGATAGGAAAATGACGACAGGATGACGTCACAATGAACACAGTGTGACTATGGCAGTGGTCATCGATAGGAAAATGACGACAGGATGACGTCACAATGAACAGTGTGACTATGGCAGTGGCCATCGATAGGAAAATGGCGACATGATGACATCACAGTGGACACAGTGTGTGACTGCATACATAGTGTGACTGTGGCAGTCATCATCCATGACAGAATGACGACAATATGACATCATAATGTGCGTAGTGTGACTTAGGCAGACATGATCGATATGAGAATAATGACATCATGGCGTACACAGTGGACCGTCGCGAGCATTATCGGTATCAAACATAATGATGTGCAGACCGATAATGACGACATGATGACATCATCACGTACCATGTGCCACTATGGCAATCACTAATGGCATCATGATATACAAAGTGTGACCATTGTATGCATTCTTGGTATGAGGACATGTTGTTATCATAATGTACAAAATGTGACTATTGCGGGCGCTATCGATATGATAACACCGACATCTAGACATAATAACGCACATAGTGATAATGGCGACATGATGACATCATCATCAACCTACAAAATGTGTTTATTGTAAACCCTGTCGATATGATTATGATGACATGATGATAACACAATCTATGCAATCTGTTGCAGGCACTGTCTACCTCCTGGTAACGGTGACTCAGATCAAAAGTCTGGACTTCCTGTGCTCGCAGTCGTGGCTTCCTCCCTACTCGCTGTTTGTCCTCATCGGCGATTGGCTGTCTCTGATCACCTTCCTCCGCCTTTTCTGCGTGCACCAGATGCCGCCGGAAAAGCCTCCGCCCGTAGAGTTCCGGCATCTGAAGAACCTGCCGCCTTTGGTCATTCCCTGGAACCGACATCGAGTTCTGCGCACGTACTGACACCGAGCTTCCATGTGTAGTCATGGGGCCAGACACCTGTCTCCGTCAGTGACGTCCTTCACGCCAAAAGAAACGATTACATTTATAGTCAGTCATACAGTACCTATCCCCGTACATTATGAAGTGTGCAAAACATTTTTTTGTCATGGATTTTTTTTTGGTTTGTTTGTTGTAAATATCCACATTCGCGGACTCTTTGATGTCACGAACACAAAAAACTAAGTGATTACGTTTCGCTTCGTTTTTTTTTTTCTTTTCTTTTTTCTTTTTTTTTTTTTTTCGTGGAAGTGACGCTGCAGTTTTTTTTTCTTTTTTTTCGATGATGACATCATGAGGAGAGATCCTACATATTCGGATGGGTCTGCCGCCCCACAGCCCTGCCTTGACATTAACTTGACGGCAAGACACCGTCACCATGACTATCCTCCCTGCCACCAATGTGGAGTCTCCTCCACCCTGAGAGGGGAGAGAACACGGAGAGACAAAGCTCACGTCGAAGGGAGCCAACACTCTCAGCTCTTGTTGGCGTTTCTGACACCGCGCACGATCTTCGTTATGTACAGAACGTTAAAAAGATGAACGACCCAGGCGCGTACACACTCACATATGCATGTAAACCCCCCACTTCTTCCTCCCTTCTCTTCCCCATTTCGTCTCTGTCTCCTCACACTAAGGCATGATTTTACCCTGTAAATAAGGTACACTGAACGTGCACATGTTGTACATATATGCATTCATGTCGTCCGCTCTACAAACCTGCATGTGTCTGCGCGCACAGGAACACGTTCGTTGTATGTTCCACCTCAGCAAGCAAAGAGGCGATGACAATGCGTCGGCGAAAGAAAGAGGGTGCGACGGCCGGAATGGGGTAAACATGACGTCGGTCATATTCTTGTTGTCTCTGTGGGCCCAACCACTGTTCCTTCTTCTAGTCTTCCTGGCCCACGTGTCTAGTCTAACTGCCCTCTGTGCGGAACACCCCGGGCCACAGCCCATCTCCTTTCTCCGCTCATATCTGATTGATGGGCGGCGGACTCCCCAAAATAGACATCGGTTGCCCACTGAAATCACAGTGTGTGTCTAAGTAAGCAAAAAACAAACAAACAAAGCAACCACTCGGTCTTCCACAGAAAGTCCCAAAAGTTCAGTACTGCGTTAAAAGCTTCAACTCGTGAAAAGAAACTGTCTAAACTTCCGCAGATGCGTTCAGCATGATTTCGTATGATCATGTATACTAGCGAATGACTACAGCTGCATTACCTGAGAGTTGAAATTAGACGTCTACGGTGATCATAAAAGCTTGTGAAAGAACGGGTTTTATTTATTCTTTCGTGTATGTGTGTACTGGAGTCAGCGTCTTCTTCTGTTGCATCATTTCGGCAATGTTGTGACATCACTTCGGCTGCGTTCTGACATCATTTCGGCAACGTTGTGACATCATTTTGACAACGTTGTGATATCAGTTCGGCAACGCCGTGATATCATTTCGGCAACGTATGTAGAAGACCAGAGAGGCCTTCCGTTACCCATGTATAATTTTCAACGATTCGGTTAACTACAAGAGGTGAACGTCCTTGTCAACACAGTTTGGGCAAAAGACTCCCCACGCTGCTCCATCGCCAGGATACCAACGATAATTGTTAACATCAAGAATGAGGCATCGGTACTAAACATCTACAGCATGTGCTTGTTAAACAGCAGGGCATTTCAACTTAAACATTTTATGTCTACAGCATGTGCTTGTTAAAACAGCAGGGCATTTCAACTTCGAACATTTCATGTCTACAGCATGTGCTTTGACCAGCAGGGCATTTGAACTTTCAAAACAGTGTAACAAAATTATAAGCCAACTTTGTACAACAGCACACTCTTGCACCCATCTTACTGTCCCGAACATTTGTGGTCACCAGGTCTCATGAAATGTTGTTACCGTGCCTATAGAAAGCCTGTGGCTTCAGACTAACGTTGTTAAAGGGAAAGAATTTGAATATTCCCGCACAATGACGTCGAGTTGCCTGGCTTGGAATACAGGCCAGATAGTACTATCATGAAGGAGAACTGCAACACCTTCATTCTTCACCAGCACGTGATACCCGTGGAGAAAGACCTCCATTTGTTGGGGCTGCTAAATTCTCCGGTATCCTTGACGACGAATCAGATGGTATTTCATGAAACATTTTCGAAGGGTGTGTGTGTGTGTGTCGTGTGTGTGTGATATCATCTGGGCAGTAAGAATCGTTGACTGCATTATTGGCGTTTGTGGTTATTTAAAAAAAAAAGAAGAAAAGAACACACACACACACACACACACACACACACACACACACACACACACACACACACATATATATATATATATATATATATATATGTATGCCACAGTTTATAGCAAAAAAAGCATCCCATTTTAAGGGCATTTGCGATATGATAATGTGGCAATGCTGATTAACTGTGATCCTCTCTCAGAAAGGAATATATCATGTGATTTTTTCCCCTAAATTGTGTCACCACGTGAGTTAGGCATGCTCTACTTTTTTTTTCTTCTTTTTTTTTTAACAGTCATTATCCTCGTTTTATTCTGTGTTGTGTAGCACGCCCGGAACTTTACAGTTCATCCTCATCGTTGTCTCCTGGATTTGAGAAACTGTGATTCGACGTCATGTTTAACGGCGTAGACAACAGTCTGTGATATGGGAAATGATACTTTCCTTGTTTCACGTGATATAGCAGAGAAAATATGGCAACAAGACGAGAATGAGACACAAGTGACCTCACACTTGCCAAAACAGGAACATATTTATACTGCAGTTTTTACTATGACGTCTGAGGCGTGATTGTTATTACGCCATGTCGTATAATATTGCACACTGTGATGACCTGTGTGTGTGTGTGTGTGTGTGTGTGTGTGTGTGTGTGTGTGTTTGCGTGCATGTATGCGTGCCTGCGTGCGCGCTAAACTCTGTGATATTTGTGAATCAGTATTGCATGTCTTAAAAGTAATTTCTATACATGGCATAGCATGAAGTATTGAGGCATCCACTATAGCATCAATCTGATCAACCGGTAGTCATGTCACGTGTCCTGATGACGTTTTAAATAATCATGTATCATGCTCATTTGATTGATTCATCTTGCTTCTGTCTAATTTCACCTCCATGCTTGGCCTGTCTAGGGCTTGGTCTCAACCTGTTCGTAGCCTTCAACCACTTACCTACTCTAGACTATCTGACCACAGGGTAATCAACGTCTCATAATTCCACTGAACTAGTACACAGACTTTTCCTAACTCTTTGATAATTCTTTTTTCCCCACGTTGCCGAACTTGTCATTGGTCTAAAAGCTGAAACACAAAGGACAGGACAGGGTGGAGATACCGTTTGTGCATAACTGAAAGCCCCTCACCCCCACCCCCCGGGGAAGGGTTGGGGAGCGGGGAGACACCAATAACAATTGACTTCATACCACACATTATGGCTGGACCTAATGTAAAGGTTCCCGCAATTATCTTTTAAACACACACGCACACACACTCTCTCTCTCTCTCTCTCACACACACACACTCGCGCGCGCGCACGCACGCACGCACACACACACACACACACACACACACACACACACACACACCACACCACACCACACACACCACACCACACCACACCACACCACACCCCACACATGCACTCTCGCACGCACACACACACACATGCACGCACACAGACGGAGAGACAGACTGGAGGGGTTTATTTCAGTTTAAAGAAACCTGACAGCATACAAACTTTCTTTCCCTTTTTCTTTTTTCATTTTTATTTATTCATTTATTTATTCACCTTTAGCTTTTTGAAGCAGATTAACCTGTCTTCCATTTTCAATGTGAATCGGTGGTGGATGTGTTCAAGACAGTGTCTGCAAGAAGACACGCGTTGCTGCCACCCCGGCAAACAGTTAAAGTAAAATAAATATATAAATAAATAAATAAATAAAACCACATTCCCATATACCTTCCAGCACAGTGCAGCTACTGCTTTCCATGGGAGGTTTACTCCAGCATAAAACCAAAGAATGAATCTGTCAGAAACGTGTCAGCTTGGCGCCACTATTTGTGGTAAAGTTAGAGGTTATACGTTTTGTTCTGGCCCTTTTTCGAATAGATTAAGTGCTCCTTCAAACCGTATTTCCATTTATCTGATTTGGATAACAGAGCCACGTGCAGTGCACACAGCATGCACCACTCGTATCATTTAGCATACTCTGAGGAGTTTTTGCTACTGGTGTCGTTAGACCACTACTATTTGTTTCTGATCTCTCCGGATGTTGTTCGTCGTTCACTTCTTGCTCTTACCTTTTTGCTAAGTGTATCGTTCAGCCAGATCACATTTTCTGCTTTTAACAAATGCCCTTCACCACCAGCAGTCGGCTTTTTTCGTTATCTACTTCAACAAGTTCCGTTCACCAACCAACATCAGATTTTCGTATATATTCAACAAGTTCCGTTCACCAACCAACATCAATTTAGCGTAAAAGAAGTATGGGTATTCTTCACCATGCCTTTGGACGGGTGAATTGATTATCGGATGTTACTTCACAAAACTGCCACCCGGCACCCAAAACTGCCATACGGTGGCTCGTATCCTGATTTGTCTTCAGTAAGCTCCGAGTGTAAGCTGGAACCTTGACTGTGGGAATTAAGCTTCGGCAATGGTCAGTACAATTGTGATGAGTGGTACTGATTTGTATCGGGATGTCTAAAGGAGTGACACTGCCAATAGCTTCTCGGTAATGGACTGTTGGAAATCGAATCTAACGACTTATGCACTTCGTCACCAAAACGGTCAACTTTCCGGTGTCATTATGCGACCAGTTTCGCAGTAATGGCCAGGAAAAGAAAGCAGGCATTGTTTGCGTTGAACGCATGAAGCGATAAGAGGAGGGGGGAGGGTGCGGAGATGAACACGTGCTGCACGTCACTCACGTAAAGTTTGCTGTCCACGCTCACCGTCGGCCAACAGCTGACGGCGCGGCGTCTGTTGTTACCTTGACCACAATGGCTTCACACTGCGCCTGTTGACTGCAGGCTTGTGTCACACACGGCACTGTTTCCTATGGAAATGCCATGTCCAAAAGCCACACGGTTGACAGCAGTGATTCTTTGGAAAGCCAGACAGCCGGGAACCACTGGAAACACTGCATTCTTGTTACGGCACGACATGCTGAGACTTTGCCCGTTCTTTCGTTGTTTCGTTTCCACTCAGCAGGTGGAGCAATATTTGAAAACTGTACTCACTCTGCTCAGCTGACGGGTATGTTGACATTTATTAATTAACCCCTTTGCTCCCTTTTCCGGACCGAAACGTACAATCTGCACGCCTGCCTGTAGTCTGGAGAATTTTCGGGGTGATGATACGATGTAAACCAACCAGCTTCCCCGGCAACAAGTGCAGAGAAACAAATAAATAAATAATTTGAGAGTATATGAAAGCAAGCTACGATCTCTGTCAAATCAGTGGACCAAATATCAAGATTGTATTTCGGGTAATTTTGTAAGATACAGTCAAGAAAACATAGCAAGAGACTGTATAGCAGTCTGATCCCCGGCATATAGGGAGCACTTGCTCTCGGCGATGAAAGGGTTAACCACCAGCTCCACTGAAGAGTTGTGTGTTTCTCCACAAGGGGATAGTGACATCGGTACGGCAGCTGTTTTCGACGAATCGGAATTCGGACAAGGAGGGGAGCCATTCTCAAACAGCTTTCATGAATTGTCAGAAGAGCATCCTCCTCACTCGTTCGCCCTCTCTTACGATTTTTTTAGTCCTCTGCCCCAGCGACGACAGAAAAACTGAAGTTGGATAGGGCTGACACGAAATGACGTGAAATTCAACCCTTGGTCACTGACCGAAGAAACACTTTTTGCGTGTCAGTAGTGTGAACAGTATCTGCTTTCGTTGTTCACCGAGTTGTGTGGTAAATTGAATCGGGGGCTTCCTTCTCTTGCTGACAGCTGGCTTTTCACCATGTCCAGGTAAGAAATTCGTTGAGTCCTTGTCTGTTTTCTCCTGATTTTGTGAATGTTTTGCCGAAGGGTGACAAAGGATATCGTTGTCTGCTGTTAGCTGCGTCGGTGTATTCCTGTTATACATTGCGCTGTGAGGGAATGGTGTTATCTCCATTAGGCATTGCACTATGAGGCAATGGTGTTATCTCCATTAGGCATTGCGCTGTGAGCATGGCTGTGTTCACCATGTCCAGGTAGAAATCGTTGAGTATGGTCTGTTTCTCCTGATTTGTGATTTTTGCCGAATGGTGACAAGGAATCGTTGTGCTGTTAGTTCTCGGATCTGTTATACATTGCGCTGTGAGGAATGGTGTTATCTCCATTAGGCATTGCCTGTGAGGCAATGGTGTTATCTCCATTAGGCATTGCGCTTGGAGCAATGGTGTTGATCCCATGTCAGGCATTGCGCTGTGAGGAATGGTGTTATCTCCATTAGGCATTACGCTGTGAGGGAATGGTGTTATCTCCATTAGGCATTACGCTGTGAGAGAATGGTGTTATCTCCATTAGGCATTGCGCTGTGAGGCAATGGTGTGATCCCTGTCAGGCACTGCGCTATGAGGGGATGGTGTTATCTCCATTAGGCACTGCGCTATGAGGGGATGGTGTTATCTCCATCAGGCACTGCGCTATGAAAAGATGACGTCACTACTGTCGGGTGATGTGCTGTGGGGGGGGGGGGGGGGGGGGGGGGGGGGGGGGGGGGTCAGGCATGGCGATGTGAAATTCCCACCAGGCATTGTGCCATGACATGATGATCACATGCACAGTCCGTCAGGAATGACGCCGGCCAGAGATGACGTCACTCCTGATAGGGACTGCGCTGCAGAGAGGGTGACGATTTGGTTGCCTGGAACCGCGCTGTGAAAGGATAACAATTATTCCTTCGAGCAACTACGTATTTAGGAGATAGAGTTATACCTGTCGGAGACTGTGTTATGAAAAGATGATATTGCTGTCAAGAACTGCCGCATGAGTGGATAATTTATCCCTGTCAACAAATTCGTCATGAATAATCAGGAACTGTAGTATGAAGAGATAACGGCATTCCTGTCAGGAGCTCCGTTATGAAGAGGTAATGCCATCGCTGCCAGGAGCTGTATTGTGAAGTGATCATCTTATTCCAGTCTGTAACTGCATAATAAAATAACAGAGTTATTTTTGTCAAGAAATGGTATTATGAAACGAATTATTATTTCAGTCAGAGACTGCACTACGAAATTGATAAACGTTTCTCCTGTTAGGAGCAGCGTTATACAATGATAATGTTTCTCCTGTTAGGAACTGTGTTATGAAGGAATAAGGTTGTTTTTTTTTTCCTGTAACTTAGTTGTGAAAGAATAACGTTATTCACGTCGGGAACTGTAGTTTGAAGGGACAGCAAAATTCCTGTCGTCTTTAGAGAACCTGTTGTGAAGGTAAGTCTGGTCACGAAGTATGCATGTATCCGTGTCACCATGCTTTCTGTCATTACTTTATGCTTTCTTCCATTACTTTAAAGGCACCATAGGACGTAAAACTGCCAAGAATGTTTTCTGCCCTTACTTAAATGCACCCTACCACACAGAATTGCCCAGTCCGTGGACTTTTATGCTCAACAAATGTTAAACTCTAAATCCTTCCTTATAAGACTTCTAAACAACTCTCTCTCTCTCTCTTCTGTCTGTGTGTGTGTGTGTGGAGGGGGGGGGGGGGTGCGTGTGTGTGTGTGTGTGTGTATGTGTGTGTGTGATTAAACAGTGTTTGTATTATCTTTCCTGAAGTATGATTACGATATATTGAAAATGTAAGGGTATATGTAATTGTTGCAGTCAGTGCAGTGATTGTGCCAAAACTACCAGTGTGTGTGTGTGTGTGTGTGTGTGTGTGTGTGTGTGTGGTGTGTGTGTGTGTGTGATTACGTGTGTATGAACGTAATTATGTATATATAGATACATACACACATGTATGTACACACACACACACACACACACACACACACACACACCATCCTTGGAAAATACCATCAGTATTAATATTTCATGGCAACGGTTGTTCAAGTTAGAGCTGGGAGTTTGATTACTCTGTCTACCCTGCGTAAAAGACACCCCCCCCCCCCCCCAAAAAAAAAAAAAAAAAAAAAAAGAAAGAAAGAAAACCCAACTTTCTTTCAGCTTACAGATCTAGTTGCAAAGCGAGAGGACTGCAGGCGGAAATCTAAAACAAATCTTAAATAAATGTTAGCGAACCGCCCAGAGAACGTGGACAAACGAGTCACAAGACGAAACAGTTTATCACAGTAATCAATGTGGTTTATTACAATAATCAGTCTTGGCTTCACCTGATCGTTGATTATTACTAAGCTGCAGAAAATCATAGTGTGACTTGTCGATCAGCATCAGATTCCTGCTGTCATCTTTACAGTGTCACAGTACGATGTTCGTGATTCCTGCTGTCATCTTTACAGTGTCAAAGTACGATGTTCGTGACACGCACGTTACCGATGTCAGTGACTTCCTTTATACCGGAATCTACGGCATTCGTTTTCAGTACGTCGAAGTAGTTTTTTACTTGCAGCAGAGATCACAGAAGATAGACACACTCATGGCATTGCCGAAGGAACTTGTGGTATGCCGAGGTGACACCTCTGCTAAGTCACCTCCAGTAGTCAACCTTCTCCCTCCACCCCCCCCCCCCCCCCCCCCCCCCCCCCCCCCCCCCCCCCCCAATCTTCATCCCTGCTTCGTCTTTTTTTTATCATTACTTATTTCATTCTGGTTTCATTTGAAGTTCCTTTTTTTCTATATTTCTTCATCCTAACCTAGCGTATATGTTCTGTAGAGTGTGTTTACTAGTTAATTCTGAAATGCTGAAGATCTTATGTTACTCGTGTCGGTTTCGTATTGTCACTGTACCCCCTCCCTCACTGAACAACAACTACGATTATTTTATGCCATGCTAGGGACAACGCGTCATGCCCTTCAACTGACTTAAGATATCTTGCACTGTCTAAACGGTTAATGTCCGGTTATAAGAAACATCATGACCACAGAATCACTATCAGCTACACCACATGACGTCATCTTCCGATCTTTCCATCACGGTTCCTGAAAGCATACGTGTGGTTTTTCTACCGACTGTTAACCGGCTATTCCTCTGGACTTGACGCTACCTGGATCCCTTTGACTAACAACACCAAGTTTCTGCATTCCTCCTTTACTAATGCCTCGTCCACCATTCTGTCCCCATGTTTTTACCAAGCACCCCCACTGTCTTTCTTTCTGCCCCATGCTTATCAAACACCCCCACTGTCTTTCTTTCTGCCCCATGCTTATCAAACACCCCCACTGTCTTTCTTTCTGCCCCATGCTTATCAAACACCCCCACTGTCTTTCTTTCTGCCCCATGCTTACCAAACACCCCCGCTGTCTTTCGTTCTGCCCCATGCTTACCAAACACCCCCACTGTCTTTCTTTCTGCCCCATGCTTATCAAACACCCCCACTGTCTTTCTTTCTGCCCCATGCTTATCAAACACCCCCACTGTCTTTCTTTCTGCCCCCATGCTTACCAAACACCCCCACTGTCTTTCTTTCTGCCCCATGCTTACCAAACACCCCCACTGTCTTTCTTTCTGCCCCATGCTTATCAAACACCCCCACTGTCTTTCTTTCTGCCCCCATGCTTACCAAACACCCCACTGTCTTTCTTTCTGCCCCCATGCTTACCAAACACCCCCACTGTCTTTCTTTCTGCCCCCATGCTTATCAAACACCCCCACTGTTTCTTTCTGCCCCCATGCTTATCAAACACCCCCACTGTCTTTCTTTCTGCCCCCATGCTTATCAAACACCCCCACTGTCTTTCTTTCTGCCCCATGCTTACCAAACACTCCCCCCCCCCCCCCCCCCCCCGTCTTTTCTGGTCTAATGTACCCGAATCAACGACACAGCCGCCTCGTCCACAGTGTCTGAGCGTGATGAGGACTTGTGAACGTGTGTCACCAAGCCTGCTGTGGATCTGTGTATCCCATAATATGTCTCCCTAGATGTGATATCGTCGCTGTGTATTCCGTTGGACAAAGGTTTTCTATCTCGGCACCGAGTGAAAACCTGAGAAGTTTTGAACATATCTGGTCAACAAAGAGTGTAACGAATGTGTGGATATGTAAATTTGCATGTTTTTTTTTTAATGCATTTGTGAACAGGAAAAAAGTGTGTGCGTGTGTGTGTGTGTGTGTGCGCGCGCGCGCGCGCGCGTGTGTGTGCGTGAGTGCGTGCGCGTGCGAAAAACATAAAGGTAGAGTGAGAGAGAAATCATGATAAAGGAGAGGTTGAACGTTTCGTGTCTTAATGACAGCGTTTCATTGGATGGTGATTACAATGACGGTGTACTGTTGCCAAAAATGTTTCACTCCATATGATTGAAGAGTACAAGAGGAAGAGGGGAAAACTAGGGACAGAGAAAGGAAATGACAGCGCTGGGCACAGGGGCCTATAGACATATCTTAGTGGAAGTATGAGCAGATCGGGAACGTGGGTGGGCTTCATGACAGGATTTACCAGAGTATTAACCCTTCTGTTTTCCATCTGATTAGCTTTGTTTTTCGTTGGATGTCCGCTTGCTGGAGCGTTGTGAGTGAATCTCTCTCTCTCTCCACATACACACACACTCTCACACATACATGCACGCTCGCATGAACCTATGCATGCTCATAAGCGCGCGCGCACGCTCCCACCCTCACACATACTTACATACGCGCGCACAAGCTCACAGGGACACACGCACGCGCGCGCACGCACACACACTTACGCGTGCGCGTGCACGCACACAAACACTCATACACACACACACGAACACACACACACACACGTTTGACCTTTACCCCTTTCACTCTGCTTTTTTAATGACAGTCTGTCATGATCATCGCTGTTATTAATATAATTATTATCATTATTGTTGTTATCACTATTAATATTATCATTTTTATCATCATTGTCATGTAGAAAACTTGCAGCATGGTATTTTTTTCTGCAGCAAGCTACAAAGGTGTTGACAATGACAGTTTGTTTGTAATTTTGATCCAACAAGTGTGCTGTTTGTTGCCGAACTGTTTGTACTTGTTTTTGATAGTAAAAGGTGGAGACAGAATTGAAAGTCACAGTGTTGTAGTCCATGCTGCATTGCTGATGGTGATTGTACAAACAATTCATAAAATAAACCCTTTTGGGTTTGTTTGTTTTTGCTCTCTCTCTCTCTCTCTCTCTCTCTCTCTATCTCTCTCTCTTATACTATATATATATATATATATGAACATCCAAACAAAGAACTAAACAACAACCACGTTGAAGTTTTCCCAATATTTCGAGCTCTTTGGTCTTCCTCCGGGAACTTTACTGTGTGTGTGTGTGTGTGTGTGTTGCGTTGCTCTCTCTTTCTCTCTCTCTCTCTCTCTCCTCTCCACTCCCCCCCCACCACCCCCTCTCTGTTTGTCTTTCTCTCGCAGCGTGTCTCCAACTTTTGATAATTTACCCGGCAACATTTGTCTTATACGCTCGTAAAATCTGTTCAAAACGGAGTTCACGTGCTTTTCGCCGTTTCTCCAAAAGCACATTCATGGTATAGAGGAAGGGGTTGACAGCCGCATTGAGCGGCAAGACAAAAATGGCCATGGCCACGTTGACCTCCCCTGGAATGACGACACCGACAGTGGCCAACAGCCCGCACAGTCCAATGGGAAACCAGCACAGAAAGTCAGACATGGCGACAGTGAGAAGACGTCTGGCGATGTCCGCTTCTTTAGATTTCACTCCGTCCCCTCCTTTCTTCGTCCTCTCTTTCTCCTGGTCCGCCATGGCGTTGGATCTGACCGAACAGTAGATGAGGGATTGGCCCACAGCAATCAGCAGAAACAGGACCAGGTTGCAGACGATGATGACGCCGAAAGAATAACTGTGACCGGCAAACCCGGCTCCAGTGACAGGCAGCGGGATGCAGATACCTGTCTGATGATAAAACTCCCAGTGTGACGTTACAGGAAGGAGCGGCGCAGAGGCCAGAAAGAGGCCCAGTGTCCACACGACGACGCAAGCCACGTGAGCTGACGTGGCTCCGAAGCGGATCTGACTGAACGGAAAACGGAGCACAAGGAACCTGTCTGTGGTAATGAGGAAGATGGAGAACGCGGACACCTCAGAGGACAGGAAGGACAAGAAGCCGGCCACAGTGCAAACAGAGCTCCTTTTCCAGGCCGTCTCCTTCCAGAGATACACGCCCGTGAACACCTGATCTGCCGTTCCTATGATGGTTAAGTACGCTCCCATGAAGAAGTCGGAAACGCATAGATGAAGGACGAAGACGGGGAAGCCGATCTTGATGCTTCTGGATAAGAAATACAGACGGTAAACTAAACTGCCGAGGTTCCCGAAGATGGCGAGCACTGCGAAGACGAGAAGAGCGCCACGGTAGGCAGTAGACTTCAACAGGTCGGCACAGGAGGAGATGGCGTCAGACGGGGCCACGCATTCACCTCGAAAGTCGACCGGCAAAACAGCTGAACAGCACAATTTGAAATTGCCGGCAAACACTTCCAGGAGACTGTGCATGCCTTTCATAATGTCCGAACTAAAGTCAGATATAGGGCAACCCCGCAGGTCTAGACTATGAAGAGCCAGGAACGCATGTCGTCCATACAGTGTCTGTATTCCACTCCAAGACAAATCGAGAACCTGCAACTCAGGCATAGCGACTGACAGCACGCCCATATCAACAGAATTCAGTCGAACTTCGGACAAGTTGAAAATGAGCAGCAAAGGCAGGGTGTACTTGTTCCGGATGTTGAAAAGAGCTCCAGACACAGGATTACCCGCTAAACTCAATCTTCGAAGGTGATTCATGCCCACAAGCTGTTTGAAGCTGACAGAATGTAGAAAATTATAGCTCAGATCCAAACAGAGAAGGTTCGGGAGGGTAAAGTCTGTAATATTTACCCAGCCACACGCCTGGACTCCCAGGTAGATCAGCATGGTGTTCTGTGTGACGTCATCCCGTTGGAGTCCACTCCCCTTGGCTTCCAGGTAACGTAGCTGTGGAAAAGAACTGACCTGAAAGGTCTGAGTACAGGTCAAGGCCAGTCCGTAACAAGTACATGACACTGGACAGGTCACGTTGTCACACACCAGTTCATCATCACTCAACGGACATTGTGACTGACCATCACACAGATG
Source organism: Conus canariensis (assembly GCA_033310375.1). Taxonomy (NCBI): domain Eukaryota; kingdom Metazoa; phylum Mollusca; class Gastropoda; order Neogastropoda; family Conidae; genus Conus; species Conus canariensis. The sequence continues at coordinate 9,048,053 of CM065727.1, forward strand.
GTTCACATGAACGCACACTGTTCTGTATCTTCCGCGACATCGGTAGAACCCAGGGCATCCGTAGTTTCCACATCCAGCTTCGTCCTCGTGACCCGGACAGTCGTTGATGCTGTTACATCTGACATAGACAGGCAGACAGTAGCCGTCATCATGACACCGGAAGTGGGTTTCCGGGCACTGGCTGGCATTTGCCGGTAGAGAAATGGCTGAGAACCCCCCAACTTGGTCAAAATTGATCACAGCTGGAGGGCTGGTACTAGTCATTGTAATACCGTGCGTGGGACAAGTTTCGTCAATCCTTGTCACGCAGTCCATATGTCCGTCACAGAACTTCTGTGATTCCACATACTGAAAAAAAAAGGGAAAAAAAAGCACAGACTGAGCATCAAAGTAAGCATGAAATGCAAACTTAACCAGTCATGAATTTGATAAGTCAGTATTCAAAAAGGACATTAACGGTCACACATGAACATCGGTTAGATGCGCTCCTCCACGTAGCCTCAGTGATAGCTCGGTAGGCCCAGTCTTTAAACGGCAGATTCAAATGCACCGGAGCTCCATACTTTACACAGGCACTGTTCTTGTCACCTCTTCTAATGGCATGCCAGTCCATCGTGGCTGGGACTTGAGCAGCGTGACCTTGACGGGGGAAGAAGAAATCCTGCCATGGGATACTTGAGGTGTGAAGAGTGCTGCTTGCAGGTGGAACCTTCCTACTGGCTTGATTTCGCGGCGGAAGGCTGACCCCGTTCACGTGTCACCTACAAAAGAGTGGTGGCAGGACAACAGATTTGTGACACGGATTGTGGTTGTAGCTGAAGACTGTGCTGTGCTGTGCCTGGCTTGCTTTCCTCATCCTGTCAACGCCAGCCATCATTAGAGATGACCCTGCTGGGGAACCTCAAGCTGTCCACAGCATCAGCTGTGCACTATCAAAGCAGATCTCGAAAGGAATTTCACTGCTATACAAATATTGAAAGGAATTTCAAACTATCCGCCAGTTAACGTGGACAAACCAATTACAAGACCAAACGCGATGCGTTTCGACCTCGCAGGTCTTCTTCGGCAAGACCTCACATCACTCTTTTTGTGGGTGAAACGTGACTGTGTTCAGCCTACCACCGCGAAGAAGACCACAGAGGTCAAAACGCATCGTGCTTTGTCTTGTAATTTGTTTGTCCAGGTTAACTGGCGAAGTTATTTCAGATCCCTTTTAAAATAATTTGTTTCAATTTCCGCATTCTGTCGCCTCCCTTTCCAACTCACTACTATACAGTGCTGGCTGGAAAAGGTCCTCTTTCTTTTCAAGGTGGACTGTCAGTCAAAACTGCTTTGAAGGGTCGGAGAACATTTTTCATCATGGTCTGCGAATTTTAGGCGTGTTTGTCACAGCCATGGCAATGGCAGCTATAGCAAAGCTCACAAAGCTGAGAAGCAAACGAGATCAGCTTCCCAACTAAACTCATGCTATACAAAGCACTCGTCCTCTCAGTCTTCCAGTGCGGTGTGAGAGCTGGACCTTGACGGCAGAGTTTGGATTCAGACCTTTGAAATGAAGGCATACAGAAGACTGCTAAACATCTCTTGGACAGAGCCAACGACTGTCAGAGAGCAGGTGACCACAGCGGCAGGACCACAGGAACCCCTCTCGGCTGTGGTCAAGAGCAGAAAGCTGATGTGGTTTGGTCAGTGACAGCGCTGTAAGGCACGCTTGAAGGAGGAAGGCGCAGAGGCAGGCAGAGAAAGAGCTGGTCGGAGAGCGTGATGGAATGGACAAACCTGAGGTTGACAGAACTGCAAGAAGCAGAGGATAGATCATGATGGAGAAGAAGATCGACAGAGTCGTTCCTCATGTCCCCTCTCCCCACGACCACTTAGGTCATGGGAATGAGAGAGAGAGAGAGAGAGAGAGAGAGAGAGAGAGAGAGAGCCACAGTCTGTAAACAATATATCCTAAATGGAATCGGTCAGTGTGCTGTCTGAGTTATGCGTGAGAAGTCCGCGACGGACACGTCAAAGTAATAGCGGATGTACACTCCTTCATGGCATAATTCTAGTAAAAGACAGAACGATTAAAGACTAAACACAGATAACATGTCAGAATACAACATCGCGATGAGGAAACCAGATCACGGAAGATACCAGAAACTATCACCGCTCACCGACACTCCTTTGAATGTGACTGTCAACATATCAACGGGTCTATTCAGTCATTACGATTTCCGTCGTTGACAGCTTTGGTGACGCCAGAAGCCATTTTCACGTCTTCTGTGGTAGTATAGTGAAGGCTGTCCACCTTCCTGGTCATTTCCTGCAGATACGCCAGTATGTCACTGATGGTGCCCCTATATTCTCTGTGACTGCAGGAATGGTGCTATGTACTTGATAAAACCCTATATTTTGCATTGCGTACCCACCGCTGAGTTTACCTGTTGTATGTTGCTCATGACTATTTGAGAGATTACTACAGTCCGTGTGTTTAGCTTTAAACGTTAAAATCCTTTCTCCCCACATATACAGTAACCTCTGAGAATGCCGCAGACAGACAACTCTGACTTGCAGTTAGAAGTCAGTGAAAGAGGTCACCATCAGCCAAAGTCTTAACCTTGTCCTTGGTGTCCTGCCTGACGTATTCTACGACCATTTCCACTAGATCCTTGACGACCACACATCTTTGATGACCAGACAGTAGGACGTCTGAGGAACTGGGAAGATGCCACCTCTCTGCTGGAACGGCGATGGCACAGCTCGGTTCAGTTCAGTGGTTAATTCAACGTCTGTTCATCATCAATGATATTAGACAATATCTAAAGGCAACAGAGATCACTGAGAATGTCAGACCTACTGTCTCAGGTCTTTTTCTCTCACCTCTGTCCTTCACTAGACACTCTACTCAGAATATTTCTGAAAATACTTCTTAGAAAATTACGACGGTCTGCCCAACTTTGACTGGGCAATAACGTGTGCGATGTCCGCAATACATGTGTCACATAAGATAAGGTCAATGCTTTCAAAATATGCCGCATTCATACCTATTAATTTTTATCACTCTGTTAAAACTGGGCAGTTTAGTAGTATATGATGGACAGAAATTTTCCCCTCACATATACACCTATGATCACGAGACAATTTTGTGTTTCATGTGTTTAACCTAAGTTTATTGATTATCCGTATTATATATCTTGGGCATGAAGGCAGTTCGTGTGACTTCTTAGTGAAATTTCTGTTGTGCATACAATTTTCCAACAAATGAAGTATGGCGCAGACACACCTCACGGTCCACAGGCAGATACCTATCGGGGGATGCGGAGTGGGGGTGGGGGAATGGGAGGTGAGGCCACTGCTAGGACCCATGTCCACATGACAAGCCCACAACCCCAGCACTGCTCACATCATGCAAGTCTCAGCACTCTAAAAGAACATGTTTCATTGTGAATGGTACATGACTCGGAATGCACCACGGAGCTTCTTCACCTTTTAAAAGATAAGAAAGGTGTAAAAGGAGTGGCCTGTATGCAAACGGCACAAGACTGTTTCTTCTTTACGGCCGCCCTTGGATGGTAAAAACTCTTTCAGGTTTGGACGGATTTGGAACAGTTTGTTATCCGTCTGCGATTTTCCATTCCTCCTGCCAGATGTCTTTGACGTAAGGCTGGGCTTTGGGTTGTAGATTAGTGTGAGGGACACACAATCTGCTCAACCCTTTTCTTGTGGCACTCTTGGCAAGTACTGATGTCATTGCAGCAGCTGGTTGGTCACCCGCTGCCAAAGCTTTATTCTCGAGGGAGTGCCAGATAGCACTGTTTCAGTTCTGGCAGAGCTGAGCATGAGCTTATCCAGGAGAGGCCGTATAATCAAAGAAAGGGCTGGTCATAGGTTTCATTATTGTAACTCGGTATCACCGGCACTCTTATTCAAGTCGAAAACATGTACTTCACCGTATCTCCCTGCCCACGACCAACCCGCATGGTGCTAGCTGTAGAGAGCAGACCACCCAAGGCAGACCGAAGAAACCCTGGGTGGACAACATGAAGGACCGGACTGGTGACCACCTCTAGCTGGTTGCCCATGACCAAAGAACGGTAGGTTACCGACATTGCTGACTGTCGAAGCGTCCGTCACGAATCTCCCAACGACTTTGTGATACAGGACAATAATATTTTTTAAGAGGTCAGCTACACACAAAGACTGATGTGAAAGCCCCGCTGAGTGGAAAAGAGAAACCTCTATTCTCATACAGCGTTCAGGCTGCTGACTGCCGTGCATCTGGCTCAGCCTTGATGTTTGTGGAGAACTTGCCAGTCAGGACGGCTTGTTGGACAAGGAGTTCCATCCATCCATCAACTTCAGGAAAATTCTTCCACCACATCGACTAGGGAGAAGCTTTATGGATCTGTAGAGGGCCTCTGCTGTACAGCAGCCTTCGTCAGTGCCTCCGGGGATCCCTGTCCGAGTGTATAAAGAAGGAGAAGACAAAAAAGAAAAAAGAAAAAAAAAAGGAAAAAAGTCAGAACACTAATATCTTAGGTGAACGGATGTCAGAATACATTTAAGGCCTTGAAGTAGAGAATAAAAGGAGGTGCACAAAATGAGAAAAGAATGTCTTCTTCTTCTTCTTCCTAAAATACTGGTTCACTCAAAAACGAGTAGGTCACCAGCGCGCATGTTAAAAAGTAAAATAAAATAACATAAAATAGTGCGACTCAGTCTGTTGGCCCCTGGAGCAAATTTGGCAACAAGGGGTCGCACTCGATATTCAAGAAGTTAAAAGCAATGGCCAGATTCAGGCCCAGGTAACCATAAAATATCTGGGGAAGTTAAAATAGAAAATCGTCAATATGCAGATCTCAAAACTGTCGTATCAATTTGCTTTTTCAATGAGACTGCATTTGTGGCAATCTTGATGGCACCCGGCAGTGAGTTCCACAGCCGTACAGAACTAGGATAAAATGAATGTAAGTGGCTGTCAATATTTGATGCAGGTATGGTATAACATTGACCGCCACTCCTGGTGCTACTTTTATTCAATACTAGTTGTTCCATTGGAATATCAATTAGTTTAGCTCTGCCTTTGAAGAAGATATTAAGTTTGATAAAAGCTCTTCTCTCTTCTAAGGGTTTCCATTCTAATTTCCTCATGTTCTTCCTAGTATTCCCCTTTTCTCTGATATGGTTCCCTGTTACGAACCGTGCTGCTCTCTTCTGAATCATTTCGAGGTTATCAATGTCCTTTAGATGGTAAGGATCCCAGACTGAGCAACCATATTCCAGTACTGGTCTAACCAGTGTTTCGTAACAGTTATCTTTAACCTTTTGGGGGGCAGTCGTTGATATTCCTGTATAAGAAAGCTAAGATGTTATTTGCTTTCTTACATACTAAATTGTAATGTTCTTTCCATTTGAGACGACTATCGATAATCACGCCTAAATATTTTGCAGCATTGGTTTCTTCAAGAATAGTATTATGAATAGAATATTCTGATCTAGTTGGTGAGCGTTTACTACATATACGCAGCACTTGGCACTTCTGGGGATGAAATTCCATTTTCCAAGTTCTTTCCCACTCTTGTAAACCGTTTAGACCTTCTTGTAGAATGCGTGTATCATTCTTGCTTCTGATTGTTCTATATACTAAGCTGTCATCTGCAAAAAGCCTTATAAGTAGTTCCAGGAGAGAGGTTTCTACTTATGTCATTTATATAAATTAAGAAAAACAAGGGCCCCAGAACAGTTCCCTGTGGTACACCTGACAAGACTGGTTTACAATGGGATGACGACCCTTCCACAACAACTTTCTGCGTTCTCCCAACGAGGAATGATCTAACCCATTTTAGCAAAGAACCGCCAATGCCGATGTGTTCTAATTTAAGCAGCAGGCCCTCATGGTCAACCTTATCAAAGGCTTTAGAAAAGTCTAATAAAATTGCATCTATTTGCTGTCTGTTGTTAAGACAGTTATTAAAATCATTGAGAGTTGTTATAAGTTGAGTCTCACAACTCCTTCGCTGTCTAAAACCATGCTGGGCGTTATTTAAGAAGTCATAGTTGTCAAGATGGTCCATTATGCTACAATATATTATGTGTTCCAAGTAGTTTTGCTGATATGGATGTAAGAGATACAGGTCTATAGTTCTCTGCTTTTGTTTTGTCACCCTTTTTGAATAAAGGAACAATGCTCGCATCTCGCCACTCATCAGGTATTACTCCCTGGTCCAGTGAAGCTTGGTAAAGTAGTTGGTATACCTCACTCAATTCATTGGCACATAATTTTAAGAGCTTGCCAGGAACACCATCAGGACCAGTAGCTTTGTTTTCATTGATGTTGGTCAGTAACTTAAATACTCCTGCTTTGTTTACTTTGATGTTTTGCATTTCAGGGAGTTTATCATCATCCTTTAGTCTAACGTTAATTAAAGGCTTGGGATTTGAGAAAACCGAACAAAACTGCTTGTTTAGTAAATTTGCTTTCCCTTCAGGGTCCTGTATTAGGTTATTCTGGTTGTTTCTCAGGTCTGGAATCCCAATGTTGTCCTGTCTCGTACTCCTTATGTAAGAACATAATTTCTTGTTTTGATGATCACCTTCTGAAATCATCGAATTAACATAATTGGAGTGAGCAAGCCTACATTCTCTCTGACACCTTCTCTTAATATGTTTATACCTAATCAGTAATCTTTCTGAATTAGGGTGTAGTTTCAATTTCTTAAAGAAACGATGTTTCCTTCTCAACAAACGTTTAGTTTTTGTATTAATCCATGGCTGGTGGTTCTTGCTTGAAGTTATTTTAGTAGGTAAGTTGTCATCCATAATAAATTCCAAGTTAGTTTTTATACACTTCCAAAGGTCATTGACATTATCTTTAACACTATGAGACCTCAAAAAAAGACGACTGAAATCATGAGTATCCCTGCGTAATTTTGGTAAGTCTGCTTGGTTCCAGAGTCTGATGGTACGTTTAGGGGGTTTTCTTCGAAAGGGTTGAAAGTTGCTCTCTAAGAGAGTTATGTCATGATCACCCAGACCTGCAATTAATTCCTGATTGCCTAGGTCGTACAGGACGAGGGAGTGAAGAGGGGAAGGAGGGAGACGGGGAAGGGGGTGGGGGCAAGTCAAAGGGTACAAACCTTCCCACGGCCGCAGTGCAGCATGTATTTTGCTCGCCTGTGATGCACGCAGAAGTGCTCATCCCCTCTGTCGGCACAGTCGGCCTCCAAGTCGCACACCAGGGTGTACGGCAGGAATTCTCCAGAGGTCCGGCAGTAGAAATAAGGCTGTGCCACTCCCTGGGGCATGTCACACCTGGCCTCGTACCATTCCCTGGATCGTCCAGATCCCTGCACGCGCTCTGCGAGTCACAGGCCAAAAGGTCGTAGGTCAAGTGTAGCAGAGGACACGTCACAAGCGGGGCAGGTGGCGGCGGCACGGCAGTGACGTTGAGCACGTGAAGTACGACAGGCCGGCCGCTGCGGTGGGAAGGGGGAGGGAACTCGCAGAGGAAAGACGCTTCAAGGGGGCTGTGACAGTCAATGGGAGCGATGGATAATGACTTAGGAATCAGCTGTTTGGTCCGCTGCCGCTGGTCGTGGCGCGGTCTGACCATCATGTGCATGACCACTGTGCACTGATCTCGCCAGCTGGCTGCAAGTCTGGGGGAATAGTAAGCCACGGAGTCACTGTCCCACTGTAAAATGTTGGTGTACCTAAAACAACAAAAGAAAAAAAAAATTAATAAATAAAAAATTAGAAAAAGAAAAAAAATCAGATTCGGAGATTGAGAGAATGAAAGGAAAAGTTAAAAAAAAAAAAAAAAAAAAAGTAAAAAAGAAATGTTTATTAAAATCAGCTGGCTTTTTTTTTTTTTTTTAACCAAGTTTTGAGAAAAGCACTGTTTTAAAGTTCTCCGTTGATTGCTCAGAAACTAGCAGCACTATGGGGAAGACCCCACTTTTACAAAAGCAGTTTATCAGATCATGATTTGGATTTCGTCATGCCCATTCAACATCTCCAACAAGGTAAGGTGGATAAGAGAATGCGCGCGCGCGCGCGCGCGCGTGTGTGTGTAAACGGAGATAGGCAGACAGACAGAAAGAGGGAGGTAAAGTGTTCTCATACCCAAGTGCAATGCAGGCGGTTTTAGCACATTGCAGCTGCATTGTCGAGCACATTCGTGAACGGAGACAATAATTATAGTGCTCTAAGTCTTCACCTCAGCAAAACTTGCCTGGTCCAGAATGTGTGCTGGTGTGATGACTACACCCAGGTGTACGACAATCAAAGCCATTTAATATGGACTGGTTAACTAACAAACTACAAGGTGTGGATATGTATGTAGTTAAAAAAAATTATTCAGTTTTAGTTTCAAAGTAAGGTGACTGCAGGCGGAAATTGAAATAGTGTTTTGTCTTGTAATTTGTTTGTCCATGTTCACCAGCGGAGTCACTTTGAATTACTTTTAAATTATTTGAATTCAGTTTTGTTTGAATCAAAACACGAGATGCGTGTACCCGCGCACTATGTCGTTTCCTGATCTGTGAATGCGTGGGTCAGATCTCGGCAACAAAGCTGCAGCCATCGTGAAAGTACCCGTAGTCATTCACATAGACGTACCCCTCGTCCGCTGTCCTCTCCCTCTCCCACCTTCCTCACACCCAGTCCCCTTCAAAAACCAATTTCCCCGAATCTGCTTCCAGTCGCCTATCCACACACACACACACACACACACACACACACACACACACACACAGACTGAATTAACGAATGAATGAATGAATGTATGTATGTATGAATGAATGAATGATTCATTGAGGTAAGCTTACAAAGCCCATTCTCAAGGAGAGGGCTCACTGGGAGAGGATAGGTGTGTTCATAACATAACTGTCAAAGAACAAACACAGATAACACCTGTCTGAATACAAAATCGCGACGAGGAAACCAGATTACTGAAAACGTTAGAAACTATCACCGTACACCGATACTACTGTGAATGTGACTGTCAACATATCAATGCGTCTTTCCATGATCATTACGCTTTCCGTCGTTGGTGACGCCAGAAGCCATTTTCACGTCTTCTCTGGTACACTCATGGGACAAAAAGTCTGTCCCCTCTCGGCGCTTCCGGCACCTGTTGCTGAAAACCTGTTATTCTTACCTTAAGGCTGAACAGAACTTGCTAGTACTTGGTAATCTGGTTTAGATCTGGACTTTGAGGGGGCCAGAAAAACACGGGAACTCTGCGCAGTCGCTTCCAGGTCTCGGTGTGAGCCGAGCGGTGAATAGAGGCATTGTCATCTTGCAGGTACCAACGTTTGTTTGGGTAGTGGTCGGCAGCAATCGGCAGAAAGTTGTTTTCCAGCACATCAGTGTACTTCTGAGTGTTCATACTGCCTTCCACGAACACCAGTGGTCCAACTCTATCATACGAAATGCATCCCCATACCATCAGTTTCAATGTAGTCTTCGGGCCAAGGTGGATTCTGCACAGAGATAGCTCTGACCACTTCTCTTCGACTTTCCTCCATAGTTTTACACGTCCACTGGGTTTGATCACAATGGTCATTTCATCACTGAAAATAACATTCTTCCACTGATCGTTCACAGTCCGGTGAAGTTTCCTCCTAAAATATTGCAGCCGCTTCTTTCTGTTCACTTCCTTGATGGCTAGTTTCTTCACTGGGGGGTGCTTTGAATAGCCAGGTCCACGCAGATTTCGTTTGATTGTCCTTTGGCTGACTTCGGCGGAGGTTGATGCACGGAATTCAGCTGAAATTTCAGATACTGTGGCAGATCTGTCCCGTTTTTGACAGTGCAGACACGCACCTGTTTGTGAACACTCTGGGCCTACCACTCCTAGGTTTGTTTTCTACTGTTTTTCTGTCACAAAAGCTCTTGCAAATTTTCCCGACGGTTGACCTGTTCAAGTTCAACACATCTGCCACCTCAAACACCCAAAGCCCCTGGTCTATCAACCACACAATGTATTTTTTCGTCTCCTCTGTGAGCTGTTTGTTTGCCGATACCATGCCAGATCTAACAGCAGACCGCAAGCACCAAACGACAGTTCAACGATTTTATTTACTTCACACAAAAGAGTAGACTTGTGAAAATGACGTCAGTGGTTTTCGGTACACGAACACGTCACCAACACTGAAATGTTGGCTAGATAATCTAGTGGAAACAACAGCTTCAAATCTGTCCGCCTTTAGAGGGGACAGACTTTTGTCCCTATACATGTAGTATAGTGAAGGCTGTCCACCTTCCTGGTCATTTCCTGCCGATACGCCAGTATGTCACTGATGGTGACATTGTCAGAATGAGCATCCTGCGGTTGACTGACCTGAGAAATGTCCTCTGGGCCATCTCTGTACCCTAACTCATGATCGTCCTCAGTTGCCAACTCTTCTTCACTTTTGTTTTGTGCGGTAGTATCTGGTGGCCTGTCCTGTTCACAGATCACGTCATGGAATTATTGACCACAGTCTTCGTTACCCCTTGGCTCGACCGACACAACACCGAACCTGAAGTCTTCATCGTGTGTGATTGTCACAGCTTGTTTGTCACACTGTCCCATGCTGATTTCCTGTTCAGTGTTACTGTGGCGTGTATCACATGCAGGCTGTGCTGGAGATGGAGGAGGATTGCTGTCACACTGAAAAGTGTCCCCACAAGCGCCATAGTTGCCGGTTCTGTCAAAACTGTACATTAGCCTAGGTGACGTCGGCCAAAACAAATCAGACGGGAGAAAAAAACTTTCACTTGCCTTTTCTGCTGATTGGTTTTGTGTACCTCAGCTCTGCGCCTGTCCACTGTTTACCTGTGACGGGCATTTCCGTCGATACACAGCTCTGTGGCTTTGGGTTTGCAGGAGGCTGGTCGGTATTCGTAATCAAGCGTAGAATCACAATTGTTTGTTTTCCTCTGCCTTCAGTTTTTAACGACGCCTGTAAAGGCCTTCCTGCTCAGCCTCTGCTCACGTTCGGATAAACCATGGTTCGCATGGACCAGGATCCCCTTCATCGAGTATACTTATACACACACGCACGCGCGAGCGCGCGCACGCACAAACACACACACACACACACACACACACACACACACACACACACACACAGAGCAAAAGCATTGGTCTATTCGAAAATCTGAAAATACTGAAGCGGTAGCAAACGTACATTTTTTTTAAAATCTTATTTAAACAAAACATCTTAAGTCGACCAATTGTACCTTTAAGCTTCCTGACAACACCCTCGCTCTCATCTATGCAAAATGGCCAGTGGCCTGCACGAATAGATCCTGTTGGTTGTTTTTGAATGTGATTGATTTTGTTCAGTTTCGCGTAAACAACTTCGTTGTCGACTCGAATTTGACTTAAGCCTGCTTTGTGAATTTCATCTCCTTAGATACCATGGAACAGCATGAAAAGGTGAAAATTCGTTCTTTCAGAACAAGAGAGCTTGTTTCAAACTCAAAGGTTACCAAAACAAAATTACAGGGTAGAAAAGCGTTACCCCCCCCCCCCCCCCCCCCCAAAAAAAAAAAGAAGAAAAAAAAGAAAATATGATATCCAAACAATTTCACTTTTTTTTTAAGTTAAAATCTATCAAAAAGGCCATTAAGGATTTTTTTTTTAATGCATAAAATTTCTAAGGGAAAAAAAAAAAAGAGAAAAAAGGAAAAGGAAATCACAACAAATACAATACTAAAAATAGGAAACTCTTTCTAATTAAATGCATAAACTTTCTTAGAGTTAGAAAAAAAAAGGGGGAAAAAAAAGGAAACCACAACAGATACAATTCTAGAAACAGGGGAAAAATTTTAACATATCACATGGCGTCCACTGCCGCTCTTCTCGCGTTGTATTGCATCTTCCTCAAACCAATCCACAGCACGCTGACGTCGGAGTAGTCAACGATGGTCAGGACCTCACTGAACTCTGCCTTGGTCTCCAAACTGACCAGGAAAGCTCCGTGTTTTTGGCACTGTCTGGCAGCGCCAGTCCAAGACACTGGCACACCTTCCGGCTGAAAGAGGTAGCATTTTCCATCCGCTTCTATCTGCAAAAAAAAAAAAAGAAAAAAAAAAAAGAAACACCACATCTAACTTATATTTCATTGAACAAAACACACACACACACACACACACACACACACACACACACACCACACACACACACACCTCGTACTGCTTCAATAACAAAGACACCAGAAAAGATTTTGGAAATCGGAGCTCTGGTCACAAGTTTGTCATCACCCCATGAATATTTCCATGTAAAGAAAGCACACGAGAAGCACCGTACCAGATCGCGTTTTGGACAATGACCGACGAAATCCCGTGCTGCTACAGAAATACTTGTAGAACAAGGGATAACCGACGGAATCCCATGCTGCTACAGAAATCCTTGTAGAACAAGGGATAACCGACGGAGAAACTTGGCCAGATGATATCACAGGTGACCAGTTTTTGTTAGAATAAGACCAACCCATGTCGAATGCCTGGACACCTAAGCCTACTGCAACATCAATTTACGGCCTACTGCAACATCAGTTTACAGCCCTATCACTGCAGCCTACTGCAACATCAGTTTACAGCCCTATCACTGCAGCCTGCTGCAACATCAGTTTACAGCCCTATCACTGCAGCCTGCTGCAACATCAGTTTACAGCCCTATCACTGCAGCCTACTGCAATATCAGTTTACAGCCCTATCACTGCAGCCTGCTGCAACATCAGTTTACAGCCCTATACTGCAGCCTACTGCAACATCAGTTTACAGCCCTATCACTGCAGCCTACTGCAACATCAGTTTACAGCCCTATCACTGCAGCCTACAGCAACATCAGTTTACAGCCCTATCACTGCAGCCTGCTGCAACATCAGTTTACAGCCCTATCACTGCAGCCTACTGCAACATCAGTTTACAGCCCTATCACTGCAGCC